>JADBJO010000946.1:425728-433228 GCA_016801955.1 Conus betulinus
AATGTCTTTCAACATTTACCAAACATGCAAAAAAAAACAACAAAGCAAAACAAAAAAAAAGGCAAAAAAAAAAAAAGAACAGCAGTAAGTATTGTAATGCCCTGTGTTCTAACAGGAACAGAGTGTTCATGCCAGCATAGTCTGCTGTTTTTCATGAAGGAGGCCGTGCCATCCAACAACCACAGTCCACAGCAATGAGGTCAGGAGGGACGCACACCCCCCCAAGGAACACTTTTCTTTCCCCTTTTTTGCTGTCCCAACCTCTGTGCCACCTCAGTGGCAGTGCACCCATGCTGCACATTCTGACACCCGTCCACAGCCACAGCCGGTCAGTCCCGCCTCAGCCTCAGCACCCGCAATCCACAGGGAGCAGTCAATGTCAAGTCGTCAAGAGGCAACCCACTGGAGAAGACACTGCACTTCGGTGGTGGTCAGTGGCACCTGTTCTGATCCAACGTACGCAGGACACCATCTACTAAGCCCCCTACTGACGACAATAATTGCTTAGTCGCGGAGCCACCGTGAGGGAGCTCTCCCTCTGGAGGGCGCCACCATGTCCATCCAACGACAGCCCCCATGGACTCGCCAATACCAGAGACCCTGACAATATCAAACCAAGGCCATAGATGCTGAGAGTACATTGAAACTGAGGTCACTATAAGAGCAGGGCATGAGGGCCACAGAATTTCAGACTTTTTTTTTATGCTGATCAATGAGAATGAGGATGATGATGCTAAGGATATCCATTCTGGTCTGAGACTGCATGACAGGGTTGTACTCTGCTTCCTTTCATTATATATCCCCGCGTCAACCAGGCCCGAGAGATACCTACACTTGCAGTGTTGGTCAGAAAATTTGAGCAACAATCCTAAAGATGCATCCATTAAATGGACGAAACTCGACTTCGTGGTCGCAGTCTTCCCAACTGAGCCTGTAGCAAACTCAACTCTGGGTAGGAGGCGTTCTGGGTACAAAAATCCCACATGACTCTGATGGGATTCAAAACCCACGACCTCCCAGCCAGGAGTCCACGCAGTAACCACTTTGCCATGGCGGCTGGTCCCCAAGGAACTCTTATTTTATTTTCCAGCTCTGACCCTGGGACAGGGGGGCTTGAGGCTTCAATGCAGCAGGTGTTTGCTGTGACCGATACGTAATAACCAAGTAGCTACACATCTCTGTGCAGCATGACATTTTCTCCCTCTACCCCCATCTCCCTTAACTCAATCGAGTCTTGTCCGAAAGCGGGTTTCCAGCGCTGTTCACATCGCTTGAAGACGTGTCGGACGCATACTTCCGACACAGTTTGACGATTTTTAAAATCATACCGCCTTTTGTTAAAAGAGCAATAAATCTCGTTTCAAGGACAGCTTTGGGCCTTTTTTTTTTGCAGTTGCTTCCCTTAGACTGTTCTTCATGTATTCTGTTGTAGTTTTATACAGATTTGAACCAGTGACTCCGCCTCCTTCATGAAAAAACAGCAGAATGTGCTGGCATGAACACTCTGTTCCTGTTAGAACACAGGCCATTACAATACTCACCACTGTTCTTTTATTCCCATTTTTTTTTTTTTTTCAAATTTGGTAAAATATTGAAAGACATTGAGATTTGTTACTGAGATTTTTTTTAAGGAATGATTTTTTTTTTTTTTTTTTTTTTTTTTTTAAATGCTAGGGAAAAAAACATGATGGTCGGTAGCTCTGCTGACTTGGCATAAAGAGCTTTTCTTTCTTTTTTTGTACTCCCAACATACACTTTCCAAACATCCAACTCCTACAGATTACCTCATCCTCTCCAATCTCCTTTGTAAATGATTTAGAGGAAACATTTTTTTTCTTCTTTATTCCCACACCTCACTCTTCCAAACATCCAACTCCTACAGATTACCTCATCCTCTCCAATCTCCTTTGTAAATGATTTTGAGGGAAACTGAGCTCTTCTTCTTTATTTCACTCCCACAACAAACCTCTTGCTCTCCACACACAGTGGAGACAAGCGACTCACCAGTAGGACATCTTGTTGAAGTGCTCGGTGAAGGTGGTGAGGTTGGGACTGAGCTCCTCTGACTGTTCCCTGGCCCACAGCAAGACCTCAGGGATCTGCAGAACACAGCACAGCACATGACTGCATTGAATGTCACCTCTCAACATCAGGGATCTGCAGAACACAGCGCATGACTGCATTGAATGTCACCTCTCAACATCAGGATCTGCAGAACACAGCGCATGACTGCATTGAATGTCACCTCTCAACTTCAGGGAATCTGCAGAACACAGCACATGACTGCATTGAATGTCACCTCTCAACTTCAGGAATCTGCAGAACACAACACAGCACATGACTGCATTGAATGTCACCTCTCAACTTCAGGAATCTGCAGAACACAGCACACGACTGGATTCAGTATCACCTCTGTTCCTGAGCATTCTGAAAAATGTCCATGACAAGAGAGGAATGAGAGTGAATGATTGGATGAGACATGAAAATTTGACTGCAACTGAAAGGATTTGATAACTTTTTTTTTTTAAACTTACGAGAACCATTTAGCACCGCAAATTACAACCAAAATTCATTATGCCATGCCTTGTACACACACACACACACACACACATATATATATATATTTAGAGAACACAGGTAAATGGACATAACTGCATGCATTTACTTCACATTTCAAAGACACATATTAAAATAATTCCATGCAATAAAAATCTCAGGACCCTCAAAGTGACTGCACTGATGGAACGACAATAATGCATCAGGGTTGTCTGTGGTCCTCTCTCCTCGCTGTGCTGTGCTTGACTAGGTGCCCAAAAAAAAACCCTCAGCTACCCATGAGAACAGCATTCAATGGGCAATCAAAACACCTATTAGATCTCCATTTTGCACATACTGCAGCTCTACAACTCACTTCTGGCTCTTGTCGCCAACATCAGCAAAGCCAAAAGCAGCTAGTAACTAGCCGCCTCAACAAGCACACAACAGTCCCACATCATTCTGTTTTAACACACAGTCCAACCTCAAGTGTGTTCAGTTCAAAGTGCTGCAGGACTGCACATCAAAAGTAGGGGGCCGGAATAGCTCAGTTGGTACAGTGCCGGACTCGTAATCAAGGGTTGAGGGTTCGAATCTCCGCCAGGCCGTTTTGGTACAGGGGGATTTTCCCCTTGGAGTTAACATTAGTTCTGACTCCATTCCCCATACAGTCCTTCCAATGAGACTATAAACCGAGGTTCTGTGTGTGAACGCACGCACAACATCCTGCACACACGTAAAATGCCATCACCAACTTTCGGAAGAGAAGGCCAGTTTGGCCGTTGGTATGGATGACACGTTACACACAGCATGCACCTTCCCTGAAGATCGAGTATGGCTGCCTTAATGGTGGGATAAAAAAACGGTCAATCACAAAGCTCCACTCCCTTTGTGGGGTAGATGGGATTAATGCTTGCCTGTCCATGTAGGGAGAAGAAGAACAACATCTAAAGCAGATCCTTCAACAACGCATTATGGGGAAAAAAAAAAAAAAAAAAAGAGGAAGAAAAAAATGAACTGCTGAATTGGAAAAGCAAGCACTAATTTCAACCAGGTCTCAAAAACCTGGGGCAGCAAGAATTTTCAGCTTCCACTGGTACATCATGTTGTGGATTTGCAACTCACGACGCCCTCTCCACTCTCCTACTAGGCTGTGAGACTTTACATCTGAACATTCTGGGGAAAAGTACAAGACGTATCTGTCATGGAGTTCCTCAGGAAAATATCAGGAGTCCAATTGAATGTTTTCAAATAAAAAAAAAAAAAAAAAAGAAGGAACTGGACCAGTCAAATTCTGGCACCAAACACAATATGAAAACATCACCTCAACTGGTTGAGCTCCATTGCAAGACCCGCTGCTTTCAAAACCAGCGCACCAAATCCTTCGCTGGAAACTACATTCAACAGCTGGTGAGGTCAGCGAATATAAACAGCACCAGAGTCCGAGAGGTCAGCCGACTATTAACTAGCACCAGATTCGAAAGGTTGGCAAGATACAAACAGTACCAGACAACTGACTGGGACCTATAAGCAAATTGGTCAAAGCTGGAGACGAATGATCAGTCTGCCTGCTGAACACAAACCACTGGCTTTCTTTGTCCACCTGCTGTTTGTTCACATGAACCGGGACCAAGTCAGTCAAAGCAGTGTGACAGTCACGCAACCTGTGTAGGATTGCTCAGACAGAGCCAAGGAATAAAATCACAGTCCTCGAGTCATAGAGTGTGTAACATGCGTCATCATCGCAATCCCAACAGGGCTCAGTCAGACTAAGAACTGAAGCACGGTCTTGCGATCTGTGGTGAAGTAAGGTCAGATTGCTTATTTTATAGCCCAACCGACCACAAAGAGCCATATCAGGGCTGTCACTGTGTTGAAGTCGACCTAAAAGTCATTAAAAAAAAAAAAAAAGAAAAACTCATTCACACAACCCTTTACAATACACTTCTAAAAACGCACTGGAAATTTTGTTACAATTTTTCTTCTGTAAGATTTTAGATCAGATGAAAACTGTTAATCTCCCTAAGAAACCCAAAGATCACATCAGGTGGGACCTCTGAACAAGGTTTTCATGTAGTCTGCTGTAAAATATTCATTTCTCACATCATGCAAGTCCCACTCTAAAAAGAACACGTTTCCCTGCGAGTGGTACATGACATGGAATGTACCACGGAGCTTCTTCGCCTCTTAAAAGATAAGAATGGGTTAAAAGGAGTAGCCTGTGTGCAAGCAGCACAAGACTGTTTTGTCTTTACGGCCACATCTGGAACATGGTAAAAACTCTTTCAGGTCTGGACCTATTTTGAACAGTTTGTTATCTGTCTGCAAGTCGTTTCCCCTCCTCCCTGTCTTTTTTTCAACCAGCTCCTTTCAAAATGGCTGCTGTTTTGCATTCTGTGTTTGGCCACTGATTTTGAAGACTGTGTACTCAAGTCTCCTCCTCTAAAAGCAGGCAAACTACTGCTTAAATCATCAACTATAAAGCTATCTTGATAAAAACAAAATACATGGAAACGGCAGTTATTACCTATCTTGAAAACAGACAGAACAGATGTTTTTTTTTTTTAACAAGAAATACTGTGTCGAACATTACAACTGCAGTAAATATTACAAGCATTTCAGAAGAGGAGCACCATACAGCGGCGTGGACTGCTCAGTCAGATTCAGTCGCAAGAGGAGCACCGTACAGCGGTATGGACTGCTCAGTCACCGATTCAGTCACAAGAGGAGCACCGTACAGCGGTAGGGACTGCTCAGTCACCGATTCAGTCACAAGAGGAGCACCGTACAGCGGTATGGACTGCTCAGTCACTGATTCAGTCACAAGAGGAGCACCGTACAGCGGTATGGACTGCTCAGTCACTGATTCAGTCACAAGAGGAGCACCGCACAGCGGCGTGGACTGCTAAGTCACTGATTCAGTCACAAGAGGGCACCGTACAGCGGCGTGCGTGGACTGCTCAGTCACTGATTTCAGTCACAAGGGGAGCACCGTACAGCGGTAGGGACTGCTCAGTCACCGATTTCAGTCGCAAGAGGAGCACCGTACAGCGGTAGGGACTGCTCAGTCACTGATTCAGTCCCAAGAGGAGCACCGTACAGCGGTATGGGACTGCTCAGTCACTGATTCAGTCACAAGAGGAGCACCATACAGCGGTAGGAACTGCTCAGTCACCGATTCAGTCCCAAGAGGAGCACCGTACAGTGGTAGGGACTGCTCAGTCACCGATTCAGTCACAAGAGGAGCACCGTACAGCGGTAGGAACTGCTCAGTCACCGATCCAGTCACAGAGGAGCACCGTACAGCGGTAGGGACTGCTCAGTCACCGATTCAGTCACAAGAGGAGCACCGTACAGCGGTAGGAACTGCTCAGTCACCGATTCAGTCACAGGGTCACTTTTATGTACACGCCTGCGCAAACTCCATCACTTAAATATGAGTGGAAGTAAAGATCAGTACTTGAGCTTTACATCCACTCGTTTTAAACTTGGCTTTTACTTCATTATGGATACAGCTGTTGAATCTCTAAGTCAAGTCAGCGAATATTTTCATCGCCTCACCATGTTGGCTTTCTCGCATTCACACAGCGTTTTTTTTTCCAACTCTACGTGTCTCTTGAGACAATATCAGTCTAGCCTGATGAATGGTTGACACGAGCGCATTTCTCTTGTGCTCTGGTATTCCTTCCTAAGCAACTGTCTGTGTTTTTGTGGAGAAGCATGCATGTACACATACATATGCAAGTGTGTACTTATATGCATGCACACACACATAGATACATACATCTCTCTCTTTCTCTTTTTCTCCCCATACATACATACATAAATACAAACATACATATGTGTGTATACACATACCACACATACATAGAGATATGTACTAAAGATCATATGATAATTCAACTCAACTAGTATCGGAAACATATGATGTATACCAGCATGTACACTGAAAGTATAACAACTGAAACACATTTTCAAAATGAAAAAAAAAATCAACGTCCACAGTCTTGTCACGGAAGCAGTTTGGTGAGGAGAGACGTGTGGGGGGAAGGATGGGGAGGAGGGAGGGAAAGGTGAGGGAGGGAAAGGTGAGAGATGGAACAGACTGGGGTATGAGGGCTGGGGATGGGGGGGGGGGGGGGGGGAGGTATAAGACAGATGACTGACCTCAATCTTCTGGAAGAGCTGGGCATCAAGCAGTGTCATCTGCTCTGCTATCTCCTGTGTCTTGAAGCTCAGTAAATCTGGGGTGCTGCACACACACACACACACACACACACACACACACACACACACACACACACACATCCATGATTATGCGCAAGTTTTCCATACATGCTTGGTAGCTCACGTACGAGCATGAGTGTGTGCACATGATTATACACACTTGCATACACAGATGCATTACGGAGTGCACATGTGCCTGCACACTTGTATGCACAGCATGCAGGTCATTCACATACATGAGCGTTGATGTATATACACACAAGAGCACCATGTTCTGTTTCCAATACAAATATATACACCATTGAACAACACACACACACACGCAGAAGAATGTGTGTACTCATGCATGCACACACACACACACACACACACACACACACACACACACACACACACTCACTCTCTCTCTTTCTCTGTCTGTCACACAAGCACATATCTGCACCAAGATACTCACAAACACTAAAACAAATTTCTGTTTCTATCACCACAATTGCATATTCGCATACAAACATACCAAACTATAGATATTTGCATGACCTCACACCCACCCACACACACATGTGTGTGCAAGAAGATATACACACTATTATGCACTAACACACCACACATACAATGTACAACTAGTTTCTGTTTGTATCACAAATGCGCAATGTCATTGGATAAACCCAAACACAGACGTTTTCATGAAGCATGTGCGCATGCACAAACACACACATGCACACTCACAGACACACACTT
>JADBJO010000946.1:438228-465728 GCA_016801955.1 Conus betulinus
CCGTAGTAATGGTATGGTCAATCTTTTTTTTTTTCCTCTAACATCCCCACCCCACCTCACCCCTTCCCACCCTTAAAAACAGCAGAGTACAGCTTCTTTGTAACTTGAATCTTCTTGATCCCCCCCCCCCCCCCCCCCCCCCCCCCCCCCCCCCCCCCCCCCCCCCCCCCCCCCCCCCCCCACACACACACACACACCCTTGTTGCCCTTTTCTTCTACATCAGCACAGCCCTCCTATCCTCCCCCTCTTGCACAGCAGATCAGACAAGAATACTGAAAATAAGATCAGACACAGTTAGAGAGAAGGGAGGATGGGGGAGGAAAGAGCGAGTGAAGAGCACATTCACAAGGCCAGCCCAGCCGGGAAATCATGCTGGGAACTCAAAAACCAAGATGCACATGACAACAACAACAACAACAACAACAACACATGCAATCGGTCGCACATCATGGATACAGTCCCGATAAAAATATATATAGCATGTGCTTATCTCTGTCTGCCCCTCTGTCTCTCTCTCTCTCTCTCTCACACACACACACACACACACAAACACACACACACACAACACAACACACACACACACACACACACACACACACACACACACACACACACACACACAGAGAGGTTAAGGAAAAAAAAATCAACGAACAGGACTATGCAAAAAAAAAAAAATTCTATTCAGTCACTAAAAACATGAAGGAAATGAGAGGGTTGACACACATCACTGAAAAAAAAAACATACATAAATCTGTACAACAGCTCATCAAACTGGGGGGAAGGAGATAAAAAAAAAAAAAAAAAAAGATCACGTCAGTCGGCAGAAAATTAATTACAGCAAGAAAAGTCAAGGTCAAAGTCTAAACTGCGAAGGTCAAGGCCAGGGTACAGCGAAGGTCAGGGTGCATTCCGTGCACACAGGTTGTCTCGGTATAGCACGCTGGGTGTGTGGAAAGCCAAATAAAACACTGGCTGATGAATCGCAATTCAGATGCTTACATATTTTCATGGGGAACATACTCCGAAACTGAAACAAATTCTTTGAGATCTGTTCTACTCTAGGCTAAAACATTCATAAACGAGAGAGAGAGAGAGAGAGAGAGAGAGAGAGAGAGAGAGAGAGGGGGGGAAAAGAGAGAGAGAGAGAGAGAGAGAGAGAGAGAGAGAGAGTTCTGACAGATTAAACCGTGCATTTGCCTAAGCATCATCTCATTTTCAGCTGGTCACTCTTTTCAGTAAAACCTAATATAAACAGCAAACCGTTCAACCCACCTCCCACCCCACCCCATCCTCCACTTACACTTTATGTTGCCAGCCGACACCTTCAAATTTTCACCTCAACTGGACATTAAAAAAAAAAGAAAAAAATGTAACCTAGAAACAGCCTTAAACTGAAGACTTGGGTAAAATTACGCACCATACTTTCTGATACACCATCTTCCAACTTTTAAAAAAAAAAAAAAAAAAACCCTTATTCACAGCGATACAGGAACATTATTAACAGGAGCATTATTAAAACCGCCTAGCAAAACAAAACCACGCCCCCTGAACTCCCACCAAAGCGTGCCAAGCCAAGTCCCAACCTGTGCGCAAACCACGATGCCCAACGTGCACGACGAAAAAGAAAAAATAAGGGGGCAGGGGGGGTGGGTGGGTGGGTAGGTCATATGACTGACGGAGTCATGTTACGATGATGTACACTCTTACCTTCCCTGGTCGCCCACGTCGCACTCCAGGCCTTTGAGGAGCAGGGAGAAAGATGGAATATTAAAGACACCGAATGAGACCAGTGGGGGGTCTGATGACAAGGGGGATAACGGAGGGTGGGGAGTTGACTGGAATGAGAAAGGGCAAGAGAAGGGGGATGGGGGTAGGGGAGTAATGGCAGACAACAGTGGAATCCAGGATTAAAAAACTAAAAAAAAAAAAAAAAAAAAAAAAATCCAAACTGTACGGCAGACGCATTCATCCATGCTGTGTCTTGGGTTTTTGTTTTGTTTTTTTTTGGTTCATTATTCTTATGATGAACAATTCACTGAGTTGAGAGTGTGTTCCTATCTCTCCCCAAAGAATATCTCAAATCTGAAGGGAAAAAAGAAAATCAAGGACAATGTGACCCAACACTTTTGAAATCAGTGGAAAAAGAAAATTACTGTAGTTCTCACATCAATCCTTTTTTTTTTAAAGTCTCTTCAGCAAAGTCAAATACTGAAATCAAATCAAAAAAGAAGAAAAAAAGTCTTACAATGTCTTACAAGCTACAACACACAACAACTGTCATGAGTTCAATTTGTGGCAGGAAAAAAAAAATGTCATTAAGCCTCTTATGCTCCCCCCCATTCTGTACAGTTTTCAGGGAGAAAATAATGGAATCTGAAATATACAATGACATTTTGCCTTGCACTTTCCATTCTTTGTTTTGTGCCTCCTTTTGTCATACAAGAGAGAATATAACACAAATCCACAACCATTTGCCAATGCTTTGAATCATGTTATCAATGTCACCTGTACATGGTTTGCATTCTCAGCTGGACTTTACACATCATGACTTTACTTAATTCCTAAACAATCTCATTCATTAGACCTAAATGCCAAATTTGGGAGGTGAAATGTTCATTATTGAATCATAAGATGAATGCATCTTCATACATCAGCCCTACCTACACCAGGGGCTTAAATTTCAAGACTGTCATGTCCACGAACACACAAGAGATCAGTTTAACACAATTACGATACTAGCACCAGCATCTATTATCACTTTCTCCTGAAAAAATAGTTAACTCAGAATCTGATGTAATAAAAAAAAAAACCAGGAAACTTACAGAACAAGATCCAATGACATTTAGGAAAGTAAATCAAAATAATAATGATTACAAAAAAAAAGATAACGTGGTTTTGCTATCCTTTCTAAACACAAATTCATTTCCATGCCTCTATCTTCAAAAGAAAAAAGAAAATAATCACACAAAGATACTCACTGACTGTTACAAACCCTCCCAGTACAGAGTTCAACTTGTCTTACAAACAATAATGAAAATATCATTCTTATTTTAACAGGGAATATAGCACTAATATCTGTGGGGCTTTAATAGCCAAAGATCAGACTACTGCACATTTTTCAACATTAACCCTAGGTTATTAGAATTTCTTTGCAGCAGCAACATCAACATTTCCTCAATTTCAACTCAGTCAAATTTGTTTGGTTGGTTGATATCATATTGTTTTGTTTGTTTGTTTGTTGTTTTTTTTACACAATCAAGACTCAGCTTTGGTGCTTCATCTTTCTCACAGGAATCAGGCATCTTCTTTTTCTTGCAGGCAGTCCAAAGTCATCATTTGTAGTTACCCTCCCCTCCCAAATCTTCCTAGGCATCTGACAGTCATGTGAATTTACCTGTACTTGTCAATACGGCAGCATTTACATTTCTGATGTCATGTGCGTCACCATGACAATTTGTTTAAAAACATATATAACCCACTTTGGAAGATATAGCTTTACCCCAAAGTTTATAATTTACTCTTATGGATTAACCTGTAAATACTTATTTCTAGGGGCAGATAATCAGTTTATACTTGCTATTCCTGGCCTGAGAATGATTTTAAACAAGCTTTTTATCTTTTTTTTTCCTGGCCTGAGAATGAACTGAATAGTATTTTCTTTTTATTTTGAATTAAAAGGATTGTTCTTTCCTACCTTCATTTAGATAATTTACTTTACTTTGTGTCAATAGCTGATATTTGATCAAATGTTTTCAATTATGTATTAAACGTTCAAATTCTTCACCTGAATGCACAAACACCCAGCGATACACAGCAGTCGTTTACTGACAATTTTTCTCTATCCTCTGTGCTGGTTTGGTTACTCATTTAAATACACTAAAAAAAAAAATAAATAAATAAAAAAAAAGGAACCGATTTTACAACTGATAATGTAATGTTAAAATCACAGTTTTAAAAACAAACACATTCAATTACACATTTAACATCTTTTTCATGTGTGTCTCTAACAATTTTTTTTAAATTAAGCGGAATTCACTCACATGTTGACTAAAAATAATACAGGAAATATGGGAAAGCTATAAAGTGCAATTACTTAAGCGCATAAAAAAAAAGTCTAACGCAAGTACTTAAAAAAAAAAAAAAAAAAAAAAAAAGCAGTAACTTTGTAATTAAGATGAAAGACAGGTTAAGAATGACTGGTCCAAACCCACAAACCGACAACTCTGATCCAAGCTGTTGCCAATCCATGACCAGAAACTCAAATCAGACCCATCACACGATAACACCAACTCAGAAACCAACCGTTCCAGAAACAACACTCAAGAGAGGACAAATCTAAAAGTCTCTTCAAGCTACGATCTGGCTCAATGCAGTGAATTGAATGCAGGGCAGTGATTGGTCAAAAATGCGCCATCTACAAACACTAGAGAAGAGGAGATAACTCCTGCAAGCCATTCACACATTATTCTGGGGGGTGGGGTGGGGGGGGGGGGTGTAAATAAAAAAAAAGGAAAAATCTGACTAGAAATTCAAACATAATGTAAATGATCATATCAAAATTGTCCGTAGATTTGAACAAACTACAACAATTATCCATTGTTCTCATCGTAATTGCCATTTTTTCTTCATCTTTCCATTGTTGTTATAACTACCATTCTCTTCACACTATATAAAAAAAACTGCAACATTCTACCACCTTTCCAAATTTATTTGAACTGTAAATTATTATCCATCTTTCCTATATCATTACAACAGCCATTTTGAGTAAATTTTCATGAAGAGTTGAAGATGATTGAATGACAAAAGGAATAACTGAAATCTCGAGATAACTGCTAGGGTTTTGCAATAGTCCACCATGCAAATTAGACATTTACAGCAAACCCCCTCACCTCCCCCCCCGCCCCCCTCATTCTCCCCTCCTCTTTCCCTTGCTGCTCCTCCCCCCCCCCCCCCCCCCCCTCTCTCTCTCCCTCTTCACCTACTCCCCCACTTCACCTACTACTTTTTGCTCACCCATACTTCCCAGAAAAGAAGTAGAAACAAAAAAATAAGAAAGAAATCAAGAATAACTTCAAGACTTACGAGAAAAAAAAAAGAAAAAGGAACCCTATAAGAACTCCATTATAAGCAGAATAATAAAGCAGCATATATATATATATAGAGATAACACGGCACCCGACAGATACCAAGTTTATGGAATATAGAGAGCCAAAAGACGACTAACTGATTCATAATGTTCAGATGATAAAAGGAACCAGGATATAGCAGAGACGAAAACAGAGTTTAAAAACAAAGAGAAAAGGGAAATCGTCAAGGTACCTGTCTTGCCTGCTGCTGTAGCATGCACAATGAGGGCGTCTCTGGATCCTCCCCGAATCTCTGGTCCATCCTCACCCTGCAGGTCACAGGTCAACCAGAGGTCAGAGGTGAAAGGTCAGAAGGAGGTCGGTCAGTTGGCAGTTGGGCATGTAAGTGGTGTTGTTTGTGGGTGGGTTGAGGTGGAGAGCCAGAAAGGAGTTGAAGAAACAATGAGTGTGTGTGTGTGTGTGTGTGTGTGTGTGTGTGTGTGTGTGTGTGCGCATGGGAGGGGGTGCACAGTATTTGATCACGAAGTGTAGCAGTGTAGTACTGCTGATAATACTGTAGCACACTGTGCTGAAAACGTAGCATTTGGCAGCTCTGTGTGTGTGTGTGTGTGTGCATGCGTGCGTGTGTGTGGTCTGTGTGTGTATGCATCTGTATGTGTGTGTTGTATGTGTGTGTTACTATGTGTGTGTGTGTGTGTGTGTGTGTGTGTGTGTGTGTGTGTGTGTGTGTGCACTCACATGCATGCATGCATGCATGCGAGTGTATGTGCATGTGCATGTGTGTGTGCATGCGCATACCTCACAGAGATACATGCTGTATGTGTGTTTGTATATTGTGATGCATGGTAATGTGTGTGGCAATGTGGTTGCACACACATTATACAGATCACGGTGTGGGACGACAGAGAGAGAGAGAGAAAGGAATTAAGAGAGTGACAACAAGAAGGAAGGAAAGACAGAGTGGACAGGAAGGAATGAAAGACAGACCATTTTGTTACGGTATGATCCCAGTGTTCTTGTTGTTGTTGTCATACCCTGGCTAAAAGAGTCCAAGGATCATCCAAACAGCTGAAGCACTTGAACACTATGGTACAAATGCATCAGCTGGGGATGAGAACATTATGTGTGTGACCGTTTTTGATTACCCTGCCACATGTGCAGCCACACTCAGACTTCGAGGGATTTTGGAGACTGATAATGTTATGCTAGGAGCTTGTCACGACTGAAGACAATCCCCCCATAACTATGCTGAGCATAACAAAATTTTGATGTAGCCTTGGTGTTCTAGCCTACGTCAGTTGGTCTAACACAGCCTTAAGCCAAGGCATTATAATTCCACTGAGAATAGTCTGTTCTAATCTGAAATGCACTTCTGAAACTCGCTCAGTTTCAGTAACTTAAAGGCCTGTTCTCAGTTCACCTTCACACTGTTCAGTGTCGACAATAAACTGATTTTAGCTGGTAAGTGATATAACTGTTCTCAGTTTACCTTCTTCTTGATCAACGTCTGATGATGAACTGACTTTGGTTGGTAAGTGAGATGCGATTGGACACGGACAAAGAGAGAGAGTGCGTGAATGGATGACTTTACATGTATGTACATGTGCATATTTGTGTGAAAGTGAATACACATTTATGAGTACGCATACACCCAAGCATAAAAACACACACAAGTAAGCACATGGAAGCGTCGCGGACTCCCGGCTGGGAGGTCGTGGGTTCGAATCCCATCAGAAGTCATGTGGGTTTTTCTGCCCCGACCGGCTCCTACCCAGAGTTGAGTTTGCTGCGGACTCAGTTGGGAAGACTGGGACCACACAGTCGAGTTTCATCCACTTAATGGATGCGTTTCTGAGAGTGTTGCTCAAATTTCCTGACCAACACTGCAGGTGTCTGTATCTCTCGGGGCCTGGTTGACGCCGGGATATATTATGAAAGGAAGCGTAGAGTACAGCCCTGTCATGTAGTCTCAGACCGAAATGGAAATCCGTAGCATCATCATAATCATCCTCATTCTCATCGATCAGCATAAAAAAAAAAAAGTCTCAAATTCTGTGGCCCTTCATGCCCTGCTCTCATGGTGACCTCAGTTTCGATGTCCTCTCCATGTCTGTGGCCTTGGTTTGGTTCCGTCGGGGTCACCGGTATCGGCGAGTCCATGGGGGCTGTCGTTGGACGGACGTGGTGGCGCCCTCCGGGGGGAGAGCTCACTCACACCGGCTCCGCAACTAAGCAATTATTGTCGTCAGTAGGGGGCTTAGTAGGTGGTGTCCTGCGTATGTTAGATCAGAACAGGCGCCACTGAACACCACTGAAGTGACTCGGCGGCAGTGCAGTGTCTCCTCCGGTGGGTTGCCTCTTGACGACTTGACATTGACTGCTCCCTGTGGATTGCCGGTGCCGGGGCTGCGGCGGGCAGGGCCGACCGGGCCGTGGCTGTGGACAGGGTTCGTCGGAATGAGCGGCGTGGGTGCACTGCCTCTGAGGTGGCGCAGAGGTTGGGACAAAAAAAAAAAAAAAAAAAAAAAAAAAAAAAAAAAGTAAGCACATGGAGCCAATCATACACACACACACACACACACACACACAAATACAGCAGAATGAGCCATTCTGTACTAAAGAATTACTGATGTTCACACATACACACGCATATGCTCACACACACGCGCACACACCCACGTACACCCACACCCACACCACACACACACACACAACAGAGATACATACACAAACACAGCAATGAACTGCTCTGTATACAGAACCGATATTCACACACACACACACATACCAATTACATCATATACACACAAAATCAGCAGCATGAATCACTCTATTCTATTGCTGATATTCAAACACACACACACACACACACACACACACACACACACACACACACAATTTCAAACATCCCACACATCACAAGCACACATACAACACGAATCCCACACACTGCCCCAACATTCCCTACCCCGTCACAACACACAGCACACACCTCTTTCTTTCTAACCCAGCTGGTCGGACACATCCACGTCATCCAAGGGATTCAACTCCGCAAAGTCCGAGTCGGCATCCCGCGGGATCTCTGGCTTGGTGCTGGCGCTCACCGTCACGCTGGGACTGCTCACGCCGCCGACGCTGCTGCCCGTGGAGATGGTGGTGGTGGTGGCAGCGCTCGGGGTGGTGATGGTGGTGGTGGTGTCGGCGGTCATGGCGGCAGGGCTGGGGGTAGGGGTGGAGGGGGTGGGGGGGGGGTGGGGGGGAGCTGGGCTTGGCAGCCTCGGAGGCTGCCGCCATGGCCTGAAGCTGTCCAGTCAGTTTCTTGGGGTCCCTGTTGTAATGGGGGGGGGGGGGGGGGGGGGGGGTATGGAGAGTGAAATGACAGGTGCTGTGTGCATACTGTGAGCCATGGAAATGTTCACGTCTGATAAAATCTTCAAAACATGATAAATCAAAAAGAAATGATACGCCCTGTAAGGATGGTATAAGCAGTTGTGTATTGGCTGTTCAAAATCTTTTTACATAAAATCTTTAAAAATATCTATGACCAAAAATAAAACAATACATGCTGCATGCAAATGGTGAGAGCTGAAGATCGTCAATCTAAAAAATTATAAAAAGATAATAAATCAAAATGAATATGTGCTGTGCAAATATTGCAAGCCACATAAGTACCCAGCTTACCCCCCAATTTTGGAAAAAATGTAATTTAACTGATCTGACAAGAATGTTCCAGTGACTTATTCCAGTTGAAACTAAACCCTTACTCTGACTTGCTGGGAAGATATATACTAAGTCATTAATCCAGAGTTCTCCTCCTCCCTCTTTCTACCTCTGTACCTCTCTCTCTCTCTCTCTCTCTCTCTCTCTCTCTCACCTATCTATCTATCATTTACTTCCCCACTGCCCCATCCTTCTACCGTTCATTCCTCAGACCCCCACTGCTCACTCCTCTGTTGTTTAACCCATCAACATCCTCTCTGCCGCAAATATCCGTTGTCCATCCATCTGACTTCACTCTTCTCTTCATATACCCTTTTTCTGTCCGTCCATCCACCCGGACTTTCTCTTCTCCCCACCCCACTCTTCATCAGTCTATCTAGACTCTGTCCCCCTCTCCACACACTCTTTCTCACTCCATCCAGACTTCTTAATGACTCCAAACACATAAACATCCTTTTCACTTCTTTCCAGACTTCCTCTCTCTCTCATCACCATGTCTTCTGCTGTCCATCCTGATCCCTCCTTCCTCTGTCTGTTGACAGTCTCACTCTATCAGTGTTTTTCCATCCCAACTCCCCCCCCCCCCCCCCCCCCCCCCCCCCCCCACACCCCTGACATCCTTCCTGTCTGTCCGTCCATCAATCCAGATTCCCTCCCTGCACCTCAAACTCCCTCTCTTTGTCAGTGCATTAGGAACCACTCCTTCTGTGCTCTCCTCTTTTTATCCGACCACATTTTTTCCCACCTTCACCATGTCCCGTCCCCCCCCCCCCCCCCTCCCCCCTGCCTCTGTCTCTCTATCTGTCCATGCATCCATACACGTTCTTACATCCATACTCTCTCGCTCTCTTCTTTACCCTCCGTCTTACATCCATACTCTCTCTCTCCTCCCTCCTCCATCCTCCATCTTACATCCACACTCTCTCGCTCTCTTCGCTACCCTCTGTCTTCTCCTCTTCACTCCACTCACAGGTCCATGAGGTTCAGGGCTCCGTGACTCTGACTGTGGGTGAAGTCCCCACAGGACGAGCTCTCCGACTGGCTGGAGCCCGTGGACACCTGGCTGCTTCGATGGGCCTCAAACGACTAGAGGCATCAGCACAGAAAAAAAAACAAAACAAAGAGAACAATGAGTGTACTGACACAAGGCGTGTGCCTTAAGCTTTTACATCACACGTGCATGCACGCATACATGTACGCACGCACACATGCACAGGCATACACAAAGATCTGATTAACAAAAGGAAAAAGAAGAAGACAGAGAGAGAGTGAAACAGAGAAATGTGAGGGATGGTGAGAGACGAGACTGACAGCAGGAGAGAGAGGGAGAAGCAAGAGACGCGGGAAGGGGAAGAGTTGTGTGGTGAGACAGCTAGTACAGAAAGAGAGAGGCAAAGGGAGGGAGACAGAGAAAGGGGAGGAAAGACACAGAGAGAATGGAGGCAGTGGGGGGGGGGGGGGAGTTAAAGACAATGAGAGAGACAGTAAGAAAAGAAAAAGAATGAGGAAGAAGGGACAGGAGAGTGAGAGAGAGAGAGACCAAGAGATTGAAAGAGAGAATGAAAGAGAACACTGAAACTTTCTATTGCCATTAGCAACATGCCCTTTTGGTAAGGGAGTGCCACTTGTGCTTCGCTAAAAAAAGTGGGCGACAGAACTGATACAGAGTGAAAGAAACATCCGTCCAGAAACGAAACACTGTACATTCATACCACATACAGTTCACCACCTTCTCCCCTTCCTCCCCACTCCCATCCAACACACCTACCCACTCACTTATCCCCACATTCCATTCACCCACTTGCACACAACACTAAGTACACTCACACACAGACAGAGAGAGAGAGAGACAGACGGACAGAGAGAGAGAGAGAGAGAGAGAGAGAGACAGAGACACAGAGAGAAAGAGAGAGACAGAGACACAGAGAGAGAGAGAGAGAGAGAGAGAGACAGAGAGAGAGAGAGAGAGAGAGAGAGACAGACAGAGAGAGAGAGTGGAAATGGCCCATCAAAAGACTAGCCCACAGAAACAAGTGAAAAACAAAATGAACGCCATCACCACTGTCAATTACGTGAATAACCAGAGAAAAATCTGTACATCATGTCATCCTTGAAAGGGTTCAGAAAAAATTGGGGGAAAAAAAAAAAAAGAAAGCAAGTTGTGGGTAGGTAGGAACCAGACCACTCTCGTTCACTAACCCGCCGCGCGTCTTCATCGGCAAAGCCGGGGCCATGCCTCCGCCGGAGAACCTCTCCGGGGAGCCGCTGCTGAAGGAGGAGTCGGAGCTGATGTCGGAGAAGACGGAGATGGTGTTGGAGCGTGGGTAGAGAGGCTGGCACAGTTCCATCTGGTGCTGCTGCCACTGCGCTTCGTAGAAGTTGATGGAGTGGCGGGAGATGGACTCCATGGACATCGGCTGGGTCAAGGCACCAAAGGTCTGCATGTAGGCATGGACTGCACGCACACCACAGATAAACACATCAGGTACACACACACACACACACACACACACACACACACACACAAACATAAATGACAGCAGGCTCCCAATAAGGAAAAAGAAAAATCCTTAGCATACCACCTCCCCCCACCAACACCCCCCCCCCCCCCCCCCCCCTTCAAAAAAAAAAAAAAATTTTTTTTTGCAACTTGCATTCAAACTGATGCAATCTCTGCACCTTCTCCACCTGTCAAAACATTTTGCACTTGCATTCAAGCTGATGCAGTCTTCACCTTCCCCTTACCTGTCAAAACATTCTGCAATGTGCATTCAAGCTGATGCAATCTGCACCTTTGCAGCACCTGTCAAAACACATTTTGCAATGTGCATTCAAACTGATGCAATCTGCACCTTCCCCTTACCTGTCAAAACATTCTGCAATGTGCATTCAAACTGATGCAGTCTGATGCAGAATCTGATCACTGTGGAGGTGTGTCATACAGTTTTCAGTCCACCTACAAACAGGACTCTTTCATGATGAAGTTTTCAGCAATCTCTTTTACTTTTGCAACATTTTGCCAATGCATGCGGTCAAGATCTGCTTTTAACTCTTTCATCCCCACAATCCAGTTTCCGGTTTGCAGAAATCCTACCGTTCCTTCCTGCAGCCCGGAAAATCCATTCTTGCAGTAAGTGCTTTGTGGCAGTTCTCACTTAACACTTTTTTTTTTTTTCTAAATCCGGAATGAAGGGAATACTCTTATTATAAGAATCTAGGAACGAGAGGAAGTAACGGTTCATAGAAAATAGGAATGAATGAGTTAATTGTGCAGACATGATGATGATGATGACGACAGCACGCCCTCACAGACAAGTTTACACGATGTCTCATAAATCAGCAAGGACTGCTAGCATACACAAAACGTATTCGGTGCTCTCCCGATTTAACCACCATTTCTTCCTTTTTTTTTTTTTTTTTTTTTTTTTTAATGGTTTCTGAAGTCTACATTCTCTGAAAGTGAAAATGATTTTCACAGAAAACTGGGAGCCCTGTGAAAGACTGAGTGGGATGCAAAGTCTGTCCTTGCTCATTTGCAGGGAGGTTCAAGAACCATAAACCTCCTGCTCCTCCATCCACAAACTAGCCAACCCCCCCCCCCCCCCCCCAACACACACACCCCTACTGTCCTCCTCTCCTGTCTTTTGCATCTCCCCCTTTTTCCCTTGCCCTGTTCCCTCTTCCTCCACTTCCTCCCTCCCTCTTACCTCTTCCCCACTCTTCCTCCATCCCCTTTACCTGCTTTGAACCCTTGAGGGGGGAAAAATAGTGTCTGAACTCTGATTGAACCCAGGACCTTTGGACCATCAGCCTAGTGTTCTCCCAGCTGATCTATTGTGGCTGAAAATACAGTGCTTTAACCTTTACCAGCCATGTCACCTAATCATGGGTGACGGGATTTCTTTCCCTCGAGCCGAGGCACCCAAGGCTGGGTGACGGACAGACAGTTCATTCTGTTGTGTCACACACTATCGGGTGAGTGGATAAGATAAGATAATGCTGTTTATAGCCCAGCCGACCGCAAAGGGCCATATCAGGGCTGTCACCACTAGAACATGAAAAATTGCTACACTTTCCATAAAATGATCCGAGGGAAATAAGTTCTGTAACTAGTCTTGGGGATGTTGTAGTGAGTTCTAGACCATACTTTCGGTGGCCTATCATGAACTTGGCTGATTCCAGCAGCTTTGGAACAAAGGAACTGACGGCACCGGACTTTGCCGCTAAGCGCGCACGAAAAAATGTCGGTCAAATGAAGGCGTGGTAGTGATTTCTCACTCAATGAAGCGCCTGAAATCATATTACAAAGTGGATTTGGTGATGAAGGGAGTGAAAGAGATAGAAAACTATGAAAGATAAGAGGAAAGTGAATTGTTTGAAGTTGCAGCCATCCATTCATCTTCTGATTTGGTGTTGTAAAAGAATGGAACTGAATGTAAACAAAGAATTTTTTTACTTGTCAGATATGTTTTTCAAGGCACAGTCGTGTCTACACATTGACAGTAAATGATTCAAAATTACTATGTGCGATTAGTCGAGTGTTTGTTCTTTCCTATGATGCTAACACAACACTGTCAGTTTGTTGTCTAGCTACTGTAAAAATAAACCAAAAAGTGGCGAAATATGCGTTTCGCAGGGGCTGGGCGCCATGCGCGAGCACACAGCAGCAGAAGTTGTGCTGCACGTGCCGCTCTCGGCTAGATAGTATTAATCAAACTGACGTTAACAGTGACGTGCATTTGACTCTCTTGAAATCTTGACAATGCTTTGCTTTGCCACATGATTACATTAAAATGCGACACAGATGCAACTTTCTAACACAAAAGTGATTTGTGCTGGAGAATATCTGACAAAAACTGTAGATTTATACAACCAAACAGCAAAAACTGCCGACTGCAGAAAGAGATGAAACACAAACTGACATACACTCAAGCACAGAGACAGAACTTGCTTATATATACAGGATACATCTTGTCAGGAATTGAAACAGTGGAATTGAAACAGCCCCAGAGAATCAAGTCACTGGGAGCGAGAGTGTAAACTCTAGTATGCTGCATTGCCATGAAGAACACGAATGAAGGTTTTAAACACACACACACTACATACACACACACACACACACACACACACACACACACACACACACACTGACATGCATGCAACACACACACACACAGAGTCAAGGGCAGTGGGAAGACTGCAGACCTCTACCAAGGTTGAAAGGACTCCTTGTGTCTGCCCTTTAATCTGTATCTTCCTTTAATCTGTATCTTCCTTAATCTGTATCTTGCCCATCAAATTGATACCTCTCCCTTTGTTGGGCAAATGGGATTAATCCTTGCCTTTCTATACAGGGGGTGTCCACAGGAGTATCAGCCTGTGTACGCAGAAGAAGAAAAAGGCGATTCTGAGACTCTGTGTGTGTGTGTGTGTGTGTGTGTGTGTGTGTGTGTGTGTGTGTGTGTGTGTACGCATGCGTGTGTGTGTGTGTGTGTGTGTGTGTGTGTGTGTGTGTGTGTGTGTGTGTGTGTGTGTGTTTTCTTCTTTTTTTTTTTTTTTTTAACCTTTCCTGTACTTGTAAGCGCTTAGGGCTTATGATGTAAGATTAAGCGCCATAAATAATCATTGTTATCATTATTTATGATCATTATCATCATTATTATTATCATTATTATCATTATCTGCAACCTGGCTCTGCACCCAAATTCAATGTGTTCGTCCTTGGGCCATACTCTATTCAATGTATTCGTCCTTGGGCCATACTCTATCTGCCCATGCACTTGTCTGCGTTTGTTTCTTCCCCATTATCATTTTCATTGTTCGTTTGTTTTTCTTGTCTCGCGTGAAGAAGATCAAATGGCTGAGGCTCCTTCCTTTAGCGTTCGTTTTGTGGCTCAGAGCTTCAACACTTATTTTCCACCTGCGGTCATTAGGCCTATATCAGGGGAGGGAACTGGTGAAAACAAACAAAAACAAAACAAAGACAGAAAACTAGGAAGGTCTGGAGGAATGTTACCCCAGCCTTCTTTTTTTTTTTTTCTTTCTATCTACTAGAAATTTGCTGCATTGTGAGGGCACTTGGTGCTATAAATGAAGGACTGGAAAGATTTTTTTTTTTTTTTCAAATCTTACTTATAAGAACATGAATCATTTTTGATAAACAGTAAACACACAGTGTGCAACAAGCACAGGATATAATGCTGACTCAAAAAAAATGTTTGCTGTATCAGCCGGATTGGAATAAACAAAAAATCTCCGAGTGTCAATATTTTCATTCTTTTCGTTAGAAAAAAATTTTGCTTGCGTAGATTTAGAAAAAAGGGATTTCAAGTTAAAAACAAACAACAGACAACAACAACAACAAAAAAAACCCTTCACATTAAACAAAAACAATTTCATGTAAAAAAAAAAAAAAAAAAAACCCTGAAGAATTCCCCACCCTGACTTTGAAACTTACTTGTATTCAAATTTCTTATCTTTCTTGTGCTGACTTTTGCATCTGAGTTAACTTCCTCTTTATTAGTTTTTGGACCCTAATGCAAATACTTAAATAGTTTTTTTCTAATTTGATGTTTATTGCCTTATTTTCTATATCAGTTATTTTTTCATACTGTTCCCCCCCCCCCACCCCCCCCCCCACCCCTTTTTTTTTTTTTTTTCTTTTTTGCTGGCCTCTCTGAGTCTGTTGGATTATGACTGTTGTTGTCATTGTACCCTGGCTAAAAGACTCCAGGGATCATCAAACAGCCAAAGTACTTGAACACTATGGTACAAATGTATCCGCTGGGGATGAGCCACTCTGACTCTGACACTCTGACTTCGGGGGATTTGTGGTGACTGATGATGTTATGCTAGGAGCTTGTCACAACTGAAGACCATCCCCGCATAACTATGCAGAGCATAACAACATTTTGATGTAGCCTTGGTGTTCTAGCCTACGTCAAGCTGGACTATGATGTTTTCCCCATTGTTTTAACCCACTGAGTGCCTTTAAGCCGTCAGCTGACGCCGTAGTAAAAATGTACTTCCAGTGCCTATGGGCCGTCCACTGACGTCATGCATTTTTCTTGAATTTTCATTCGTTACTATTCCTATCAAAGGACTGAAATAGAGTGTGCGTAGTAAGCCTTATATGTCTGCAGTATTAAAATGATATGCAAATGACCACACGTGAGGGGAAAGACCATTTTTCCTCATCACTGACTGGATGACCAGCCAGCGCTTTGTCTCGCTTGCAAAGATGGCGGCGCAACCTTCGACGAGCGAAGCGACCAAATCAACGTACTTACACAAGCTGAGCGGGCTCTGCTAATCATTTTTGATAAAGATAATAATCTTTATTCAGCGACTCACTCGAGCATGAAGGTGAGATGATGATAGTGATGGAATTGCCGGCCATATTCGTCAGTTATTGAGTCGTGCTGTGCGATCTCAAGAGTGTGTTCAGCTGACTGGTTACCAACGTCAAACGAGCTAGCCTAGTGTGTACTCCGCACTGTGTGCGAGTGGCCAGCGACGTGTTAGTCAGCTCGAGAGGGGAGCGCGGCCTGCTCGCGGCGTGACACGGGCAGCAGGAAAGGTAGGGGAAGAGGAGGAGTGAAAGAGAGGGTTGAAGTCCAGCAAGGGGGGGTGGTGGGGGGGGGGGGGGGGGGGGGGTGGTCGTGAACTGACCTGTCTGCATGAGGTGTGAGCGTCTGGATAGACTTCTAGACTGTTTTACTTTCATTTACAGGTGTAGTGTGACAATACAAACTTTATTTTCAACTTTTTTGCTTTGTGTTCTTTTTTGGATGTGAAGCTGTAGTGGTAAATACATATGTTTTTGATTGTGCAAAAAATCTATCCAAATCTAAATGCCTAAATATTTTTTTATGATCAAAATTAAAACAAAAGAAGCCCAGATTCAAAATCTCCATTCAATTTCCTTCAAAAATCATATATATTACATTTTTATATCTTTTGTAGTTTCTGAGCTAGAATTTTTTGTTAATTATTACCCCCAAATCATTAGATTTCCCTGGCACTGGGCCAGCCTTTTTGTTATGTAATATTTTCAAGCAGTGAACGGGTTAAGGTAACAACTACACTACAGGTGGTGTTCTGTCACAGAAACCATGAACAGACTGACACATCTGCAACCAGCGATGTCCACTGTACAGTTCCCACCCAGGAGACCAAAGTCAACTCCTAAACAGACATAACAAGTGGTTCTTTTCAAACTACAGAACTGAATGGACCCCACTGCTGACAGCAAAAGGGTTAAATATTCAAATTTTTATTTCACCCTTTGCATCCCATCTTTCCTCCACCTTTCCCCCCACCTTTTGAAATCCATGTTCAATCATTTGCAAAGTGACCAAAGACTTGTTTACCTGCTGTTGATTCCCCCCCCCCCCCCCCCAGTTATTTATTTATCTATTCTCTGGCTTGTGCTGTTCTTTCTGTTGAACGTGAAGAAGACCAAAAGGGGCAGGCCATCCTGTGCTGATCATGTTACCACGGCAGCTCACTACTCCCAAAATCATTTCTACGTTTTAACTTCGGTCTCTAGTCATCACATTTTAAAATCTACAGAGTTTGACACCCCCTTCCCCTTCATGTCACCTAGCGGCCAGACACACAGGACCACAAAACACTGTCCCGATCCTCAGTGCTTTTGCTTGCAAGCAGGGTACCTAGCAGAAATGGTACCATCCCTGTCTGAAGGCCTAGACATCTGATTTCAAGACACCACTGCCTGCAGTCCCAACGGTTAGGCAGGGGAGCAAACTAGGAGAGGAAGCCCCCCTGCCCCCCCCCCCCCCCCCCCCCCCCCCTCCCATTTCTCTGGCTCTAAACCCCCACCACCAACACAAATTTCTGCCTCCCATTTTGCAAACCCTCAATCTGCCACACTGCTTTAACACAAAACCACCAAATTAACGTTCTTGAGTGCTAGGCTCACAAAGCTGTGGGACTCTCTCCAAAAACAAAACAAAACAAAACAAAACAAAAGACCTGCATGATCGATTAAAACTAATTTTTTGAATAAAACTAGATTTTGAATACAAATCTCAAGAGGATAAAGTTTGATGTGCATGTGTCTATGACACACGATTGGTGTCAACTCTCTCCAAAGGATCCAAACATTAATGACACCAAACCCTCATCCTGGTCATCCAAGTCACTGTCACTTGCAGGTCCTTGTTAACCCTGCTGGAGTTTTAGTCCATTTAAAACACACTTGCATAACCCACACCGACACCCAAGTCCATGGCAGAGCAGCAATGGGCTGCCCAATAGCCCAGAGCTTGTGATCATTTGTGCTGACATGTGGTGGTAATGCTGCAACCCTACCCGCTGGGCAAGAGCAATACTTTTCATTTACCTGCTGCGGGGAACTCAAAATTCACCATAGTTTTGCCCACACTGAGTAATCATGACGACAGCTGGATACTTCACTTTATGCAACTGATTTCAGATTATTAGGTATCATGTGTCAGGTGACTGACCAAGTCAGAAGGCACCAGCCAATCAGAATGCAGTACACTAGTTTCGTCCACCCACTTACAAAACAGCAGACCATGATAAATTGTTTTCCTGGCCAATCAGAATGGAGTACACTAGGTGTCTAGTTTTCTCTACCCTCTGACGAAATGGCAGATGATGATAAACTGTGTTTTCCTTTTTCTTTGATAGCATGTACAACTGTTGGTGATTGATGGTCTGGTGGTTCTGCATGGGGGCAGGTAAAAATTCTGCCTAGATGTCCCTGGGGCAGGTCAGAAAAAAAAAATTATCCTACCCTGAAGTCATCATCAATTCAGCAGCAACAGAGTAGCTAAATCATCCACAATCGTTTTAATGGACTTGCCTCTCTCACCGTCACTTACTGTTGATATCAGTCTCCTATAAGAAGTCACATGAGCTGCCTTCCTGCCCATGATATATACCACAGATAATCAATAAACTTTGGTTAAACACAAATTCTCTCCTGATGTTAGGTGTATATGTGATGGAAAAATTTCTGTCAATCATATACTACTAGAATGACTATAGACCATAGAATGAGACACAAATTTAAAGGTATGAATACCGCACTTTTCCAAAGCACTGACCAAATTTTTTGACACATGTATTACGGACATCACACATGTTATTGCCCAGTCAGAGTTGGGGCAGACTGTTGCGATTTAAAAAAAAAGTATTTTCAGAAGTATTCTTAATGGATATTCTAACATGTGAATGGGAGAGGTGAGAGAAAATGACCAGAGGCAGCAGGTCTGACATTCTCAGCGATCTCTGTTGCCTTTTGCTATCGTCTAATATCATCAATGATGAACAGATGTTGAAATAACCACTGAACTGAACTTAGTCTCCTATAAGATAGATTAAAAAACAAATCTTTTTCCTCTTTTTAGCAATTGGTGCCTCAAGAACTAAACTGCCAGCTCACAATGCTATGCCTTGTCACTGAACCCTTTCAAAGTGACCTGTGAACACAGAGCTGCCCTCAACACAGCTCAAAGGTGGTTGAAGGGAAATGGCATAAGGGTAGATCCATATGGACAAGAACAGTATGGGTTTTCTTTTTCTTTTTTCTCAACAGAACTGAACTCACTGTGGCGTTTCTTGGGAGGCAGGGGCGGAGGCTTCGGCAGACTCTCCGTGCTGGAGTGAGAGGCAGAGGAGAAGGTCTCGGAGCTGGAATAGGTCTCATGCAGCGAGTTGGACGCCCTCTCCTCGGACAGGAAGGAGGCAGCGCTGTGCGAGGCGCGCTGCAGGTTCGACTGGGCGGAGCCGGACGAGGAGTAGCGGGACGAGCTCTCCATGGTTCGGCTGATCACCGTCCTGGAGGTCAACACCGTTGTGGAGGAACACACCGTCGACGACGAGAAAGTCTGAACGCTCCCTTCTGGCATGTTGTCGTACTGCGACATCAGGCGCTGAAGCGTGCCCTTCTTGGCCGGCAAAGGGGGCGGGTGTCCTCGATGCTGGAGGTCAGTCTCTTGATTTCCGAGGTCAGCGCGTTGATCTCTCCTCGAAGGGCTTACCTGCCGCGCCGCCACTGTTCCGGTTCTCTCTCCCCCCTTCACTGTGGTGGACGAGACTCGCGTTTCGCTTAAGGTCCGAGAGTAGGTGCTACTATGGGAGGACCGACTGACCACCACCGACGAACCCCCGCTGGAGCGGAGCTCTTCGCCCGAGAAGTCCAGGTTGGAGCTACGACTGCTGCTGGAGGATGCTGTGGATCCCAAGGTCATGTCGGAGGTCGCCAGACCTCCGGCCCTGTGGGCGTGGTCTGACCGCTGCCTAGCGACGACCCCAGTGAGCCCACGGAGCTCATCATCTCGTTGTGGGATCGACGCTTCTGCGGCAGCGGGGGCGGAATGAGTTCATCTCCGTTGGCAACGTCTGCGCCTCCTTGATGCTGCTGGAGCAACCTGAGGTATTGAGAACACCATCGCGGGATCAGTCAAAAGAAAGTAACCTTCACCTATGAAATAAAGTTCCGTCCCCTCTCTCTCCTCCCAATATAACACATCATAACAGAACTGCTGCCACTGAAGTGAAGCTTGGATAAGCACAACTTCGGCATTAGTGAATTTTTCTTTTTCGAACCATTTCTTGAATGAGCTAACCTTTTTTTTCCTGAAACTTTTTTTTGAGAAAGAAATGAAATATATGAACCATTCTCTCTATGGAGAAGAAGGGGGAGGGAGCATAAACTTAAGCAACCTCCCCAAAATTGTCAAGACATTTGACACAACTAAAACAGTGAGTGAGAATTCAGCACAACTGGAACCAAAGGAAGTGTCCCTGAATATGCTACTGAATATGCACTGTTTTCTCAGCACTTTTTTTCTTTTTTTTTTTTTTCCTTTACTTGACCTAACCTGTGACACCCATTATCCTACTTGGCGAGGACATCCCCTTGCAAACTAGGATGCAATTTTCTTCCTTCTTCTTCTTCTCTCTTCTTTTCTTTTTTTTCTTTCCTTTCCTATTTTTTTTTTTTTCAAGGAGAGCCAAATCCTCCTCCTTGTGTTCACTTCTTAATCTAGGCGGCCTCCCTCGAATAATCCGTTGTGTTTCCATGTGAGTTGTATTATTCATCATTCTTTCCAGTCTCCAGAAAGTGGCACTCTACAGTTCACTCAGCCATGACTGCATTTCCACAGGGTTTGCACTCGTAAAAAAGGTCACAAAATTTTAAAACTTTTTATAAACTTTCAAGACTCACACTAAATTTCCAACCTCAGCATATACTTGAGACAGCTTAAAAAGTCACTTTAAATACAATACCTATGTATAGATGCTACTTTTGTTTCAAACAAGGAGCTATTCATTCTGATCAATAAAACCACTTTTAATGAACTTTTAACATCTATTAAGACTAGTTTCCAACCTCTGCATAACACATCAAAAACAATGGTTACTTATGATTCTACTTTCATTTCAGACGAGGGGCTACTTGCTTCAATCAGCAAAATCAGAATTCACTCATCATCATGCTGCGATTGGTATGGATCAATTTCCCTACTGCAGTACCTCTAAATAAATTTAGAAAATTTAAGAATTTTCAGCCTTTGAATATATTCTTCCTGCAAACTGAATTCACATGCAACCACCGCAAATCATTATCTGAATTTTTTTTTTGTCTTGGAGAGGAATGTATCACATTCACAGTCACATACACCTTCCACAAAATCTTTCTTTTCTTTTTTTTTTTCTTGAGAGGAAACTATCAGATTTACGAACTTTTACAAACTCACGTTAATTTTTACACATGTAAAAGGCCTTAAACATTGTACTTGTTTCTTTTTAATTTTCTAAAACTTAAAAGTCCATACAAATCCTGTTCTCCACACATATAGCTGTCAGTCTTCGACAACCAAAGCAGACAGACTGAGTACGTAACAGTGAGATTGTGAAAATTAACTGCCTTCCTCAAGTACATGCAAGTCTGCGTGTGCGTTCATCATAAATCCTTGCATGACATACATGTACACTCAAAGGCATGCATAATTTTAAGACATACACATAAATACACCAGTACGGACATGCATACATGCATGCACGCAGACAGACACACACACACACAAAACACACACACACACACACACACACACACACACACACACACACACACACACATAAATGAACAAAAACACTAATACATCAACACAACAGAGACTTCATGTTCACACAGTCAATATCAGCATGATTCTGGTTCTTTCCCTAGAAAACAATATAGAACACTTCCAAAATTACGTGTAGAGTATGCACAGGTAGGTATGAGACTGCGCGTTAATGCCACTGTACATGTGAAGCATGAGCTAATGCAAGGTGGCACATGACTAGGCAATAAAGCAACTCTGTAAAGAGCTGTGGGTAGGTTCTAAAATATGAACCATATAAATATCATTATTATTATCATCATCAAAGAAAACTGAATTCAAAACTAGAAGAAAAAAAAAGAACCTTTCAAAATAACACAGCTAGAAAGCCTATGTCATGTGTTAAGCTATTTCTGTCTTCCCAAAAAGAGAACTCTTGAGTTCATGTTACTGAAAATGGTTAAGTATGAACACTCTTCTAACCAGAACACACAAAGAAAATGTAAGGGGGAAAATTTTTTTTTTTTAAATGCCACTTAACATAGTTAAAGAAATATAGAAGAAATTAAGCACCAAAACATCAAACAAAAAGTGAATGAAACAAAACAAACAAAAAAAAAACCCACAAAAGATACCACCAGTTAATAATGAATGTTTTAAGAAAAAACAACAAACAAAAAACGGAAAACAAACACACAAATCCTGCTCCTTCTTTTACACAGGAGCAGACAACCCTCACAACACACTTATCGCTGCCCATCTACCCCCCCCCCCCCCACCCCCCCCACCCTGCCCCCTTGACTCCCTCCCTGTCTAAATCCTCCAAGCCAATCCGCCGCCTACTTTGGCAGAATGTTGTTGGCGCCAGCAGGGAGAGGGGGCTTTGGGGGCGGAGCCCCGGGGTCAGCCGGGTAATGGCTCTGGGGGTCGTGGTCGAAGGTGAACATGGAGCCGCTACTGGCACTGCCGCCGATGGCGCCACCTGAAGAGCTTCTCGCCCCCTCCACGTTGTCATAGCTCCCGCCCAGCTCGCTGGTCTGCACCAGGATCTCCTGCTCGCGAGGGGTCAAGGGGATGTCCGGGAGCGACACTCGACGCACGCTGAGAACCCCCAATCCCCCACCCAGGATCAGAGGCAGCGGAGAAGTGGCGGAGGACGAGAAATGAAAGGAAACAAAAGAAGCCTTGGTGTAAGCTTTGAAGGGGGCGGGTGAGGTGAGAGCGTGGTTGCATAGTATGGGGAAGGGTGAGGTTGGGTTTGTAACGAAGGTTCAAGGGGGGGGGGGGATATATATATGTTATACAGACAAAAAAAAAAAAAAAAAAAAGAGATAAAAATGATACACAAATACAGATTATGCTTGCATACGTTTTGTGTCCTTTCAATACCAAAGCTGATTTCACTGTTGATCTGGTGTGCATGTAGTTTCCCAAGTGATTTAAAAATCAAACTATTTTGTATTGCCAAATGAACAGTAATGAAAGTGAAATGTAACTGTCAATCAAAACTTTAACAAAGTCAGAATAACATCAATTACAACATCACAGCCGACTGATTTGAAGTACAAAATGCTTTAATTGCTCTGTCTCACGCATCAAATTCAATGCTAGTATGATTTCAGAAACAATATTCATTGCACCTAAAGTAAGTAAGTAAATAAAATTTACATATCCGTTCATGTTTACCATGGCTAAAAATGAAATGTGTGTGTGTGTGTGTGTGTGTGTGTGTGTGTGTGTGTGTGTGTGTGTGTGTGTGTGTGTGTGTGTGTGTGTGTGTGTGTGTGTGTGTGTGCACGTGTGCATGCTGTGTGTGTGTGTGTGTGGTGCACGCATGCTGTGTGTGTGTGTGTGTGTGTGTGTGTGTGTGTGTGTGTGTGTGTGCGTGTGTGTGTGTATGTGTGTGAGATTGTGCGTGTGTGCTGCGTGTGTGTGTGTGTCTGTGTGAGCATGAGCTTAAAAGCTTCATATATTTATCAATCAATTTACATTTTATCTTCACCCATTCCTACAATTAGACTGTCAATCACGACTACCATCAATTACCCCCATCCCCAAGTATTTCGTATCGACCAACCGTTGATTAACTCAACAAAAAGAGGTTAGAAGCCCACACATTAACCCCCTCATTTCCAACACACACCCCGCCACAAAAATTAAAAAGCAAGTCTGAATGGAAGATATAGAGGAAGGAAAGGGGAGAGGCGCATGAGAATGAGGAAAGAGGTGGGGGGGGGGGGGGGGGTAGGAAGAAGAGGGCTGAGGGTGAGGGAGGAGGAGAGGAAGGAGGAGGAGGAGGAGGAGGAGGGTGGTTTCACAGCAGGGAGGAAACAAACCGAGGACCTACCCATCTTGAGGGGGCGCCAGGTGGGAGCCCTGCGATGCCGGGGACTTGGGGGTGGAGGCCTTGTGGCTCGTCATCTTGTCCAGCCAGAGCTCGCTCAGTTCCTGCCACACACACACACACAACGCACTGTGCTGACATGCTTTGGGAACATGGAGGAGAAGGAAATGAACACGCATGCGTGTGCATGCACATACACCCACATGCACATGTGCCTTCACACACACACACACACACCACACTGTGCTGACTGTTCTGTCATGCCTGGGAATACGGAGGAGAAACACACACACACACACACACACACACACACACACACACACACACACACACCATGCTGACTATGCTGGCATGCTTGGGAATACAGAGAAGGAAAAAACACACACACACACACACACACACACACACACACACACAAATGCACATGTGTGCACGTGCACTCAACACACACACATGTACGTGTGCACACACACACACAGACACAAACATGTGCACACAACACACACACACACATACACACACACACGTAGTTGCACACATTACACACACACACACACACACACACACACATATGCGCACGCACACACACAACACACACATGATCACACGCAACACACACACACATATGCGCACGTGCACAACACACGCACACATGCGCATGCATCACACACACACACACGCAGTCGCACACACATAGTCACACACTCATACCTACACACAACTCCAAATGCTCTGCCCCATACCTACCAAACCCTTTGCCTAGTTCTTAATCACCCATCTTCAATCTTCATCTCTTTTAAAAAAATCTTTCAACACTTTACAAAGCCTTGAAGCTTCTTGTAATAAAATGGTTACAGCATTTGCCTACAGATCTGATGGTCCACAGTTTTGAACCACTCATAGAGTCAGACTGGGGGGGTGGGGGTGAGGGGTGGGGGTGAGGGGTGGGGTGAGGTTTGAAAACCCTCTCTGTCCACCAAGCGGTAAATGGGTACCTGACTCAGTTCAGGATAGCTTACATGCAGTGGAAGGATAGAGAGGGGCTCCGCCTTCATCATGGTATGCCCTAGTCATGGTGAACTATTGACAGTTCACAACTGCTCCTTGGCCAACAGGTTATGACAACTTTCTTTTCTTTAACCCTTGATTACTTTAACTTTTTTTTTTTTTTTTGCCTTTGCCTTTCCTTTTTTTTTTTTTTTTTTTCAGTATCTTTAAATTTATTGTTCCTATTCACCTTCATATTTTTTCATCCCTATTCACCTTCATAGTTTTTTTGTTGTTGTTTTTTTTTTTAATCCTTTAATCACTCTTGGTTTTTCTTTTTTCAAAACACAACTGTCATAATTTTTTTCTTTACCCTCCCCGATCCCGTTTGTTTTTTGTTCCCTCCTAATCACCTGGACATTTTTCCACTCCAAAGCTCACTGATGCTTTGAACCCCAAGCATGTTCGTATATTGCATGTCTAATTCACTTTCTTTCTCTTTTCATCCTTGAGAAGGGGACAGGAATAGCTCAGTTGGTAGAGCACCAGACTCGTAATCCAAGGGTTGCAGGTTCGAATCTCCACCAGGCCGTTTCAGTACAGAGGGATTTTTCCCTCAGAGTTAACATTAGTTCTGACTCCATTTCCTACACAGTCCTTCAAATGAGACTATAAACTGAGGTTCCATGTGTGAACGCACATAACATCTTGCACACACGTAAACTCCCATCACCAACTTTCGGAAGAGAAGGCCAGTTTGGCCATTGGTATGGATGACAAGCTACACACAGCATGCACCTTCCCTGAAGATGGAGTATGGCTGCCTTAATGGCGGGATACGCAGAAGAAGAAGAATCCCTGAGAACCTTCAAACTTCTTTTTCTTCCTTCAACACCTTAACATTTTTTATACCCTTAATCACCATCTTATCTCCCCCAAAAAAAACAAACAAACTTAAGACTTTCAAAACCTTAACACCCCAAAAAGTCGGTCTACCACCTTGATTCCTGCTGACAGCGTGTCGATGATCTCCCGAGCGCTGTCCTTGTTGAAGGCGTCCTGTGGCGCCACCAGGAGACCATCTGTCCAGTGGATGAAGCGGGCCAGGCTCTGGCAGACCTTGGACTGGCACGACACCAGCGCCGTGCTGTGTGGAAAGCCAACCATAAAATGATCGTAGGGTTATGTGTCATCATTGCTCTTGTTAACAAACATGGATTGCATCAAACTGGTTCAGTTAGAAAAAAAAATTTAAAAAAAAACACAAAACAAGCAACAACAACAAAAGAAAAAAAAAAGAGCAAAAGCACACTCACACAGAAAGCCATGTATATCTGCATAAAGATGAGTGTTTCATATACAAACATGTATGATGAGCACAGTAAAATAATTTATGCATAGGGTACGTCTTTGTCCAATCACAAAATCTGGAGGTTTTTCAGTGGGGAGAGAGTGGGTAAGGGGGGGGGGGGGGGGGGGGGGGGGGGGGGGGGGGACAGGGGGGGAAGGGGAGATAAATGATGAAACAGCAAAAACAAAACGAAACAAAAAAAAGGGGAAAAGAGACAAGAAAAAAAAAAACAATTCCAATCAAGACTCCCTCGCTCAAATTAAAAATTTCATCTCTATGAATACTATCCCAATCGAGACTCCCTCGCTCAAATTAAAAATTTCATCTCTATGAACACAATCCCAATCGAGACTCCCTCATCTCAAATTCACTAAATTTCCCACACTCTCCAAAACACTACCAATCAATCCCAATCGAGACTCCCTCCTCAAATTCAAATTTTCAATCAAGACTTCCTCGCTCAAATTCAAACTTATATCGCCAAATTTCATTTCATTTTTTTTTCATATTTTCGTCTTTCTCTATGGTAGAGTTACCTCCCATGTTCCAGTAATGACTCCTTCCCTTAAAACAAAAAAAAACCAAAAAAAAAAGATCATGCAATGACTGAGATCATTGCAATGACTGGCAACAACTGCCACAAACAAGACAATCCCAATGAAAAAAAAAAAAAAAAAAAGAAAAAAAAAAAAAAAAAAAAAAAGGACCCCATTCCCCGAACCTGTCAGACGCGGCGGGGGGTGTTGCGGAGCGTGTTGAAGACGTTCATGATGGTGTCCAAGATGAGTGTGGCCCGAGTGGGGCAGGATCTCCAGCTTCTCCTGCTGCACCACTGCCCGGATGTAGGTCAGGGTGCGGTTCACCTCCTCCACCTCCGCCTGCAACCGCTCTGTCTCCTGAAACCACACAC
>JADBJO010000946.1:483228-508228 GCA_016801955.1 Conus betulinus
TTCAACGACAACAAGTCCTTTCAAGTTTAGTTTTCCAGTTCACAGTTTCAGACTTGTTTCAAACCTTGATGACACTCCTGTTGGCTAAGGTTCCCTCCGTTTTCCTGCAATATAAAACTGTGAGAGTTGTATACATGTACATATTTCGTCTAGCTTCCAGCTGTAAAAACCACAACACCAAATGAATGCCGCAATTGTCTGAACTACAGGGCATCTTAAGAAAATATGGTGCACCCCTTTAATTTATTTTGCAAGAAAAACAGGTTGTTTATCTATAAATAAGGCACTTTGGGGTATCATCAGACTCTTTCATTTCACCGCATATTAAACGGCCATTCGTAGAACTTCATTTTTCGTTCAGTCCATGGGTTTTAAACAAAATTCTTATTTGTACAATTCATTTTGTTTTCTTTCTGGTTTTTTGTTGCTTTTTTTTTGTTTGTTTGTTTGCATCCATACACTTCCTCAGCTTTAAATCCCCAAACTTACAACTGTATGCACTGCATGAATCTGATTATGAAACTCCAGTTGAACATTCTACAAGTATAGACAAAATAATCACTGGGGGAGTGATATTCAAATAGGGCTTTTTTTTTTTTTTTCTTTTTTCATTTTTACACATTAGCAGAGCAAAACATTATGATCTCTGACCCACAGCAATGCAACAAAATCTTAACATACATGTATCAACAACTTGACAACGATGAAAACTTATTTTCTCTCTTAATATAACATGTTGACAGACAGGAGGCTGTGGAGGGGGGTGGGGGTGGAGGGGGGAAGGGGGAGGGTAACCTCCAGTACACAACAGCCATGTACAACCTAAAAACGCAGGCTTTGCCTCCGCCTACCCCTGCCATGGTGACTACAGCAGGGTAATAAAAGGCAGAGGTTTTCTGAACAGATGGTCGTCTGAGTCTGACTCATCCCTGTGAGGTGCATTCCTCTCTTGTTTTGGCTTTTACTGCAGTGGGGCTGGCACCTCTCGACCACAGTGACAAAAACCTTTCACCACAGAATTCCTTAAAAAATACGAAAATGGGTTTTACAGGGTGGTAATTTTCTTTACTGTGAAGTGTTGTGAAAGCAAAAATGTTGCAGAGAAACAAACTTGTCATGAAAAGCGGGAATGTTTCTCAGGGGGTGGTCTTTTTCACTACTTCATAAAGTATTATCGTCCTACCCCTCCCTCATGCCTTCTCCCTCTAACCTGTCCCCCCCCCCCCCCCCCCCCTCCACATTCCTGCCCCATGCCCTAACCCCGCTAAATCTTTCATTCATCTTTCAAGTAGTGTGACCAAATATAGCAATAGCGAGCTCTACGGTTGTACAAATTATAATACATCTATTAAACCATATGGTCTGTTTAAACACATACTGCAGTGCTATGTGGTGCAATGTGATACCAATGTGGTACTGGGATGGCACAGCGTGAAATGGTTTTTACAAGTCTACACTTTGAAAGAAAAGAAAAAGCTACATTGATTTAGTGATCAATATTACGCTCACTGCGGATTAAATTAATGCCTTATAATTCTTTGCTTCTGACTCATCAATCATGTACACAACGAACTCTTATCATATTGCACTATCACTATAAAAGTATACAATCACGGTAAATGTGACACTCCTCATTCGGTTTATTGTTTATCGTATCTAATGGCGTTGACGATGACGGTCAATTTCCTTGACTTAAAATACCATCACCATCTGTACGGTTATGCCAAGAACGCTTCCTCGTCCCTAAACCTGGCGGTTCTCTATCCGGCGAGCTCATCTTGAATTGATTACATGGGGTGAGAACATCAATAATGAGATCGATCAGATTCGTCTTTCGTTTTCTTTTCACCACCGCAAAAAAAAAAAAAAAAAAAAAAAAAAAAAAAAAAAAAAACACACACATACCACGCACATGACCAAAAAGATATGACCAAAACGATAGCCACGAGAATCCACTGAATCGCGTCTTTCAAAGCCGTTGAACAGATTTTCTTTCCAGAAGTCCATCGAGTCATCACACGAACACGCCCGTCCCTCCCACTCCCCTGTGCCGTCATACAAGCCAGCCACTGGAATTCGACTAATATGACCGACCACACTTTGTTCGGCTGGACCAGAAGCCGACCAAACCAGTTGTGTACCACAACTCGTCGTCGGGTGATTCTAATAAAACCACAGCCGATCCACCCAAAGCCGATCCACCAACGGTTTGGAGTCTGGTGTCGGTGGGTACCCGATGGAAGAAGCAGACGACAGGCGAAGTGGTTGCCGCCATGACAAAAGGTAAGGAGTCTGGCTCAGCGGATAACACAAGGCTCCCCCGATAACAGACCAACGAGCCGCCGACCGCAGAGATGGTGGTGGTGGTGGTCTCGCTCCTCTCCACTCTTCCGCTCCACACCCCCCGCCTCTCTCTCTCTCTCTCTCTCTCTCAGGACAAAGATAGTACGCCTCCGTAGGGCGTACTATCTTTGCTCAGAACTTCGTCTCTGCTGTTTTACGTGGAGTGACTACTGTTGCCCACACGATGGCCAACGAGAGAGACAGAAGATGCATATGTGGCTAACGAGAGACAGGGGGGGGCGCCAAAAAGGAGAAAAGGAATGTACACTTGGGGGGGGGGGGGGAGGGCGAGAGTTGTGATTGGCATTTATCAGGACGCCGATGTATATGTCTACGCCAAAATGCACGCTTCTGTGTCCGTGTGTTCGAGTGTGTGTATTCTTGAACACACACACACACACTCGCGCGCGTACGTGTGTGTGTGTGTGTGTGTGTGAGCCGACTAGATTGAGAGGATACAGAGACTGTGTATGAGCGAGTTGCACACACAATGTGGGATGTCATGTTGGTGTGCGTGTGCTGTTATGTGCGTATATATGATGTGTAACGTTTTCGTATTAATGATGTCCGTGCATGCTCACACTTTTGACACGTGTACAAGAAACAGTGTGGTGTGCACACAGACAGCTGGGGAGATGGGGCGAGTAGGCCTATGTGTAAAGGCGCATATGTGTGTGTGTGCGTGTGTCAATTACAACACGCGCGCGAAAAGATCCACGAAGGGTGCTGACGAAGTATGGAGGACGGGGAGAAGGGGGGAAGCGGGTAATAGAAGGGGGCAGCGGTGGGGGCAGGAAGGATGAGGGTTCCTGGCGAAAGGGGGGGGGGGGGGGGGGGAGGGGGAGGTGAGTCCCAGACGAGAAGAGAGCACCACGGCTCGGGGGTCATACACGCGCAGCCTATAATTACATTGGCGAGCACGCGCCGCGCCATGTCTAGCAGCAGTCTGCAGATTAAAAACCAATCCGCACACACACATGCCACCCCTCGCGCACGTGTGCGAGCAGAACACGCGCCGCCGCACGTGCTGCCTGAGAGCGAAAGTGAAGAAGAGAGAGAGAGAGAGAGAGGGGGGGGGGGGGGGTTAGATAGGGTGGCAAGAGAGAATTGGGGGGGGGTGTGGGTGGTGGTGGTCGTATAGCTATAGCTGCTGCTGCCATCCACCCCCTGAAAGAGAGGGGGGAGGGGTGATGAGGGAGGGAGACCATTGGGACAGTGGTATGGGAACGTTATATTACACATTTCTTGTGTTCTTCGCATGTTTGTCTTGTGGGTAATGAGCCAAACTGGAGTCTCCCCCACAACCTCATCCCTTTCCCCTCCCGTCCTGAGTTCTGAAAATGGGAGGAGCGTGAGTGAGTGGAGCAGAGAGAGAGAGAGAGAGTGTGTGTGTGTGTGTGTGTGTGTGCTGAGGAGGAAGGGGGAAGAGATACACACCTCTCGATGTGTTCCTTGCACACCCTTGTGTACAAGGAACCAACGACCCTCCATCTGATAATGCGGCCGCGGCGGCATCTTGAAAAGGGAGAGTTGGGGGGGGGGGGGGGGGGGGGGGGGGGGGGGGCGCGTGTGAGGGAAGAGGTGGAGGGGACCTATGTGCATCTCTTTGTGTTTCTTTGCGCTGCCGTGGATCTCCTGGCACTGATACGCCAATTATCTGGGCGCAAACATGACGTGCAGTAACGGACTGGGCAAAAAAAAAAAAAAGAAAAAGAAAAAAAAGCTGTTGTTACATGCTACATGACACAAAGGGCGTGGAGCGAGAGCTGGCTGGCAGCAGCGAAAGCAGTAAGACTGAGGAATGGTGTGAGGCGGCGGGGGGGCGGGGGGGGCGGAGGGGGGGGGGGGGGGGGGGGTATCGGATCTTTGGAACGGGTTCCGTGCGCACACAGTAGTACACATGCCTACATGTGTAAGGGCTTTTCAAGGTTCTTTCCTCAAAATGGATCATCTTGTCGGGCCTTCTCAATACCCCCCCCCCCCCCCCCCCCCCCCCCCCTCCCCGTCTTGTTCCTGCTTTTTAAACGGAAAGACTTGTAAACGGTTTTCACTCCTAACGTCTCTGAAGGTCGAGTCTGGCATCGCAGTAGGAGTCGACGACATGTTCACGGCAGTTCCGAGGACGCCATTATTGCGGCTCCTTCAGTAGACACCAGACACGCTCTATTGACATTCGGGGGACGTGTCTTTCCATTCATTGAGCCCTGAGACCATGAAAACTCAACTTATAAAAAAAAAAAAAAGAAAGAAAAGAAAGAAAGAAAGAAAGAAAAAGAACAACAATAAAGACAGAAAAGGGGGGGGGGGGGGGGGGGGGGGGGGGCGGGGGGGGGGGGGGGGGGGGGGGAACTTGTTCGCCACCTCAAATCAAATCACTTTCACGTATTCTTAGAAAAAAATGTCTACCAGTAATCATTTGTTTGCATCCCTATACTATCTGTACGGGGTTTTTTTCCTTCTCCCCCCTCCCCCCTTTTTCTCTGTGGGTGTGTGTGTGTGTGTGTGTGTGTGTGTGTGTGTGTTTTTAATAATCAGTTCTGAATGTACGCTACAGACTCCCCCCCCCCCCTCCCCCCTCTCCTCTCTCTCTCTCTTTCTCTCTTCTTTTCTTGAATCTCAGCCTCTGATGTATGTGTGCATACGGTGTGCGATTTTTACACAGTCAGGCTCCTCTGGCTTGTCTCAATGACTCATTCTGTTGATCTGTATTTTTTGTCCACAATTAAGCGACAAATTGTGTGTCGTGTATCCTTCACCTTGTTTATATTCCATTTCAGCTTTTAAAATGTCTATTGAAAAGCGCAGTGAGCCTGCTCACAGACTAAGGAACTGCGCTATACAAGTCCCCACATTATCATTGTTGTTTAATTAAAGAGATTCTTTGGCCAGTAGCACTTACTCCCTACCTCATCAACGCCTTCATTGTTGCCTAGTCTGGGTGTGCATGTGCACGCGCGCGCGCGCGCGCGCGCGCGCGTGTGTGTGTGTGTGTGTGTGTGTGTGTGTGTGTGTGTGTGTGTGTGTGTGTGTGTGTGTGCCTGCGCGCGCATGTGTGTACATCAAAATGCGCGCGCTCGTGCGTGCATGCGTGCTTGTGTGTTGTTTTGGAGCGCGCGTATGCGTGCGTGCATGCATGCACGTAGTTACATTTTGTGTCGCGGGCCGATGCGTCATCATCTACGCCCGCGTGTTCATAGATGGAAATGGCGACACAAAAACACAAAAAAAAAAAACAAAGAACAGCAACAGTACCAACAAACCCCCCACAACATTTTCCTTGTTGACCAACAGGAGGGAACCTCTAAGGTTGGGTTTTTTTTTTATTTATTTTTTTTTTTGATATAAGTAACAAAAAACCTATCTATATGGCGGACGGCTGTGCAGCGCGCGCGCGCGCGCACACACACACACACACATCACTCTCTCTCTCTTACGCGCTCACTGAAACATTCTCTCTCTCTCTCTCTCTCTCTCTCTCTCTCTCTCTCTCTCTCTTACGCGCTCACTGAAACACTCTCTCTCTCTCTCTCTCTCCTCTCTCTCCTCCTCCACACACACACACACACACACACACACACACACACACACACACACACACACACACGCCACATACTTAGAGAGAAAGAGATAAAGTAGCATAAACTGGTCGAGAGAGAGAGAGAGAGAGAGAGTGTGTGTGTGTGTGTGTGTGTGTGTGAATATGAGGATATAATGTGACCACTGCAGCTGCTGTTCAATGTGGGTACACGTGTAGGACGACAGACACTACGCCAAACTGGCGAGTCACCTGTGCACAGTGACAAAGGAAATCTCGAAGGAGGCAGGGACCAACAATCAACTGTAAAAAAAAAAACGAACGAGGTAACTCTCTTACCCCACCAATGAACCAAATAAAAGTTATGGGCCGTGCATTGGGTATTTCATCATGGGAGCAAGAGTTACCTTCCTTGTTATTGACAGTGGGGGGGGGGGGGGGGGGGGGGGGGAGGAGGAAACTGATTTCCGGGTGTTGACAGTCTCTGTATTCGGCGCCTCGCATCTCGCCCCCTCCCCGTCACCCCCCCTCATCTACCCCTAACGTCTTCGCTCCTCTACTATCCCCTCACTGCATCCTGCCGGAAACACACCTGCGCCTCAGTCCTTCCATGTCTCCTTCGCCTCGTCTCTCTCTCTCAACCCCTCCCTCTCTCTCTCCCACTGGAAGAAAGAGACTGACTGTCTGTCCGTATGTTCCCAACATTGCTCTTTTTTTTTTTTTTTTTTGCTGTGATGCTACTAGACAACGATTCCCGTGTCCGGGAACAGAACTGATGAAACCCCTTAGCTGCACTGAGACAGCTTAGCTGCCTTCATATCGAGCCTCGAGTGAGTGGCAGGTTCTGCACCCAAGACACGCACACACACACACACACACACAACACACACACACACACACACACACACAACACACACACACACGCACACACACACACACACACAAACACACACACACAACACACACACACACACGTGCGCACGTACGTACGCAAGCGCGCGCGCGCGCGCGCACACATACACACACACACACACATACACACACACACCTTCGTACACACACACACACATACACACACGCACACACCTTCGTACACACACAGATCTCCATAGGAATATCTGAAAAGAAATTCTAGATACATAGAATTCTAACTATAAGATTCTGCGGGGTAAAGGTAAAGTGAATTTGTCAATGAACCAATCAACGTGTTTCATTCACGTAAGCATAACCATCTTGTATACATTAATCAACAAACAATGGACAAATCAATCAACCAGCCTAAGTAAGAAGCGTTCAGTCTGAATAGCAATCCTCTTGCTTATTCATTTCTTACGAATCCCAAAAAACACATTCGAAAAAAACAACCGAAATCAAGTTCTCCCTCTAGGGGACCGGAACAGCCAGTGGTTGAGCCCTGACTCGTGATCCTGGGGTTGCCGGTTCGAATCTCCGCCGGGCCGTTTCGGTACAGCGAGTTTTTTTTTCCCTCGGAGTTAACATTGGTTCTGACTCCATTTCCCATTCAGTCCTTCGAATGAGAACATAAACAGAGGTTCCGTGTGTGAACGCACGCATAACATCTTGCACACACGTAAACTCCCATCACCAACTTTTCGGAAGAGAAGGCCAGCTTGGCCGTTGGTATGGATGACACGTAACACATAGCATGCACCTTCGCCGAAGTTGAAGTATGGCTGCCTTAATGGCGGGATTTAAAAAAAAAAAAAAAAGGTCATACACACAAAACTCCTCTCCCTTTGTTGGGTAATGGGAGTAATACTTGCCCGTCTGCACAGGGAGTGGCCGCAGGAGTATCAGCTTGCGTACGCAGAAGTTCTCCTCTATAACTGTTAACAGAGAGAGAGAGAGAGAGAGGGAGAGGGGGGAGGGAAGGAGAGAAGAAGAAGAGTCTAACAAGAGGAGGGAAAGCCTCGAAGCAGGCAAAATGAATGGTCCTGTGTACAAGATGGATTCCAATGGTCGCCATATGCTGCTAACGTAGGGTTTTATATTTCTTGTATATTTCCCCGATTTCTCATTCTTATTTTATTTCTTTCACCCATCCCCACCCACCACCACCCTCGCCTTTTTTCCCCCCCCCTCTTTTCTTCGTTCAAGTCTTTGCTAGGTCATTTCAATGTAATGATGGAAGAATCGTTAGCCTGCACTTGTTTCTTCCCATTACAAAATTGTTCAACCACACACACACACACACACACACACACACATCTCACTGTCGCGTCGCAATCCCGCCATATGTGTGTGGTGTGTGTGTGTGTGTGTGTGTGTGTGTGTGTGTGAGAGAGAGAGAGAGAGAGAGAGAGAGGAGAGAGAGAGAGAGAGAGAGAGAGAATCAAAACATTTCTTTCAAAATCAGTGCTAACAATGTGCCAATCACACCCAAGAAAAGAGGGGCGAGTGTGACGGGAGAGGGGGGTGGATGGATTTAAAAAAAAAAAAAAAAAAAAAAATCCACCACAATCAAGGAAAGGTCACTCTACCTTCATCACAGCGTCCACAGGGTTACATTCCTTGGAGCGCACGTAGACGCGCGTTTTGCCTTGCTGGTGGCGGCAAGAGTCGAGCGACAGGCGGCGGGAGCGCTGACCGCCGCGGCGAGGCGGCGCCGGCGCGTCCAGCAACGCTCCCCCGTGCACGTTCGCCAGCAGCTGAGCCACCGTGGGACCCCCGGTGCGCCATAGCCTCACTGTCGCGTCGCAATCCCACCATGCTCCGATGTGAGGTCACCAAACGACGACTTATTTCGACGTCATCGTTGTGGGATGATGATGATGATCACGATGATGATATTGCGATGATGTTGAATCGCTGAAGGAAATCACTATTTTTTTTTTTTTCTTTCCGGCCTTATTGTGGTGTTCGAATTTTTCTTCTTTGGAGACAAGCGAGAGATTCAGAGAAAACGCCACGCAGTCAAACGTTTGACGTCATCGTGCTGAGAATGATGGCCCTAATGCCGAGTCGTCGCACACGTCACTTTTTTCTTTCTTTGATGTTGTTGTTTCAGATGCTGCTGTCAATCTCCACACTTCTACACTTGTTCAGCCTTCGCTTCACGCTTCAGAGTTTCTCTTTCAACCACCACAGATTAAACGCGTAGTACTACTTCACCCCACGCCATGACACTCGGCAGACCGCACAGCAAACGCGATCCGTGTTCATTCAAAGATCCGTAGGGCGCGTGCTATCTTTGATTCAAATCCAGCTTCTCCTACAAACCACACACACACACACACACACATTCACAGACGGGCCCTGCTTCCTCTCCCTGGCCTCCGACATGAGCGAGCGGGGGAGTCACGGATCAAAACCCGTCCCCGAGTGGTGAGAAAAAACCTTCCTGTTTCTACCGACCTCTGCGATCAGCATCCCAACCCCCTCTCTACCTCATCTCTCTCTCTCTCTTCTCTCTCTCCACGAGACAGTATATATAAAAAACACAATCCCTCAACAAATCTACCTCCAAAAAAAGATATCTCTCCCTAAAAATAAAAATCTAATTCCTAAATCATCTAATTCTCGATCTCAAAGCATCTCTCGTCATCGTCCATTTCATGCAATCTCCCTGACGCTTCTTCACTCCTCACATCTATCTAATGCATCTAAGCATAACCAACAAGTACGAATGCTCCTCTAAAGGTCCTCTCTCCTCTCTCTCTCTCATCTCCTCTCTCCGTCTCTCCTCTCGCCCTCGCTCCCTGCTCTCTCTCTCCCTCTCTCTCCACACCTCTCCTGTCTCCACTCCACGGCTCTCATCTCCTCGACAGTACGAATGTCTCATCTCTGTCTAAAGCTAAGCGACAGTAATGCATATCTCTCTCTCCTCTCACTCTCTCTTATCCTCATCCTGATTCTCCTCTCTCTCTCTCTCTCTCTCTCTCTCATCTCCCCTCGTTCCTGCTCCTCTTCATCTCTCTCCTCACCGCCTCTCATCTGCTCCTTTCTCTCTCATCTCTCTCTCTCGGTCTCTCCTCTCCTCGCTTTCGCAGGCTCTCGCGATCGCTCCCGCAGAATGAGCACATGACAAAGACGTGACACGACGACACATTCGGACCATAGCGATCTACTCTCGTCTCCGTCTCTCTTCTCTCCTCCCTCGTCTCTCTCTCTCCCTCCTCTCTCCCTCTCCGCTCTCTCTCTCTCCCCTCCTCTCCTCCTCTCGTCCCTCTCTCTCTCTCCCCCATTCCTCTCTCGTCCTCCCTCTCACTCTCCTGGGTGGGGGGGGTCCCCCCCTCTCTCCCTCTTCGGAGCAAAGAGGGTCTCCCCCTCCCCAAAACAAAGAAAACAACTCTTCACAGACTCCTCTCGCCTCCGTCTCTCTCATCCCCTCCTCCTCCCCGTCTCGTCCTCATCTCCTCTCTCTCTCTCTCCTCGCTCCCCTCTCTCAAGCTTCGTCCCTCTCCTCGCCTCCTCGCTCTCTCTCCTCTCTCCGTCCTCTCCCTCCTCTCACTCCCTCCGTCTCGTCACCCCTCCTCTCCTTCCTCCTCCTTCTTCTCTCTCTCCCTCAGTCCTCCTCTCCTCCCATTCCTCTTTCCTCTCTCCTCCACTCTCTCTCTCTCTCCCCTCTCTCTCTCTCTCTCTCCCCCTCTCTCTCTCTCCCTCAACTCTTGTCCTCCACTCTCCGGCCGGAGCACCTCTTCTCCATCCCTCTCTCGCCTCTCTTTCTCCTACTCTCTCCCCTCTGCCTCCCTCTCTCTCCCCTCCTCTCTCTCCTCTCTACTCCTCTCTCTCTCTCCTCTCTCCTCCTCTCTCTCTCTCTCTCTCTCCCTCTCCACAAAGAATCTCTCTCTCTCCTCTCTCCTCATCCCTCTCATCGCCTCCCTCTCTCATCCCCTCTCTCTTCAAATCTCTCCTCTCTCCATCCCTCTTTCTCTCCCTCTCCTCATCCCCATCTCTCCTCCCCTCTCGCCCTCTCTCACTCGTCCTCTCCAAGCTCCTCCCTCTCCCTCCTTCTCTCTCTGTCCAACTCTTGCTCTCTCCCCTCTCCTCGGACTCCCCCTCTCTCCTACCTCTCTCTCTCCCTCTCCCCTCTCCGCTCTTTCTCCTCCCTCTCTCAAAGAACTCTCTGCTCTCTCCTCCTCCCTACCTATCTCTCCCCTCAAGTCTCACCTCTCAGATCCCCCTCCCCTCTCTCACGCTCCCCTCTCTCTCTCTCCCTCTCAGTCTCCTCTCTCCTGCTCCCGCTCTCTCAAGCTCTCCTTCTCTCTCTCTCTCGGGGTGTCATCATCTCCCTCCTCCCTCCTATCATCATCTCTCTCCTCCTTCTCTCTCGATCCTCTCCCCCTCCTCAGCCCATCTCCCTCGTTCTCACTACTTCTCAGCGCGCGACTCTCCTCACTCTCTCCTCCTCCTCACTCTCTTCTCACTCTCCACTGTCATCCTCACTCCGCTCCCTCTCTCTCCTGTGTGGGTCGTGTGTGTCGTCTCTCCGCGCTCTCCTCTCTCTTCTCTCCCGCTCTCCTCTGCTCACCCTGCCTTCCTCCACTCCTCTCCTCTGTCCCCTGTGTCCCTGTGTGTCCTCCCCCTCTGCTCTCCTCCTCTCTCCATCTCCCGTCCGTCATTCTCTCTCTCAAGTCTCAAGCTCCTCTCCCCTCTCTCCCCTCTCTCTCTCATCATCTCTCCTCGACTCCTCTCTCTCTCCCGCCTCTTCCTCTCCTCCTCTCCCCCCCCCCTTCTCTCTCTCCGTCCTCTCTCTCCCCTCTCTCTCCCCTCTCTCCTCCCATTCTCTCTTCCTCTCTCCTCTCTCCTCCCATCTCTCTCTCTCTTCCTCCTCTCCTCTCTCCATCTCTCTCTCTGTCTCGGAAGATTCGTCCCCCTCCTTCCTCTCCTCTCGTCCTCTCCTCCTCAATCCTCTCCCTCCTCGCCCTCCTATCCCCACTCAACGCTCTCTCTCTCTCTCTCTCTCTCTACTCATCTGCCTCTCCTCTCTCAATCCTCTCTCCTCTCTCCTCACACGTCTCGCTCCTCTCTCTCTCTCTCTCCTCATCCTCCCTCATCTCTCTCTGACTCTCTCCTCTCCTCCTCTCCACTCGTCCTCTCACTCCGCTCTCCTCTCTCCTTCTCTCTCTCGCCTTCTCCTCTCTCTCTTCTCATCTCACCTCCATCCCTCCCATCTCCCTTCTCCTCTCCTCTCTCCTCCTCTCCATCTCCTCTCTCTCGCTTCCCCTCTTTCTTCTCTTCTCTCCCTCTAATAAAGCTCCTCTCTCTCTCTCTTCTCTCCCTCCTCACACTCCTCTCACACTCACTCCTCACACACACGCTCATCTCTCCTCCACGCGCGCACACAATCTCTCTCTCTCTCTCTCTCTCTCCACACTCTCTCCTCCTTCATCTCGCTCCATCTCTCATCTTCTCTCTCTCTCTCTCATCCTCCTCTCTCTCTCACAACAAACGACGCGCGCTCCGCACGCGACAATATACCTCGCTCCTATCGCCCTCCACACACATCACCTGCCTCTCCTCTCTCCTCGATCTCTCTCTCTCTCCCCTCCTCCCCCTCTTTCCTCTTCTCAGTCTCCCTCCTCTCCTCCCTCCAATCTCTCTCCCCTCTCTCAGTCTCCTCCTCCACCTCTCTTCTCTTCTCTCTCGTGACGCGCGTCGCGCTCGAGAACGCCGCAAGAAGTGGCGAAGGAAGACGTGAAAGAGGGAGTGGGTTGGGGTCAGTCCAGAAAGGGGTGGGGGGTGGGGGGATGTCTGGCTGGAGGCAAAGAAGGGGTGTAAAAGAAGACACAGATCTAACACGTTTTCTATGGGAGCAAAGCCGGGGTGTAAAAGAAGACAGATCTACAACGTTTTCTATGGGAGCAAAGAAGGGGTGTAAAAGAAGACAGATCTACAAAACGTTTTTCTATGGGATGGCCAAAAGAAGGGTGTGTAAAAGAAGCACAACTAGCACGTTTTTTCTATGGGAGCAAGAAGTGGGTGTAAAGAAGACGGATCTACACCACGTTTCTATAGGAAGCAAAGAAGGGTTGTAAAAGAAGACAGATCTACACGTTTTGTAGTTGGGAGCAAAGAAGGGGTGTAAAAGAAGACACAGATCTATACATTTTCCTTCCAACACAGCCCAACAACGACTACAGCCAATGCTGCGACTCTTCAGGTTACTTATTTCACCTCCACCATCCCAAAGTCTTTTTGTGGTTGTTGTTTTTTGTTTGTTGTGTGTGTGTTGTGCGCGCGCGTGCGTGCATGTGTGTGTGTGTTTTTGAATTCTTGCATTTTCGGAAGTACGAGCCAAGGAGAAGGAAGAAGGTGGAGGGAGGGAGGGGGAAGAATTCCATGCCCCCTCCCGGACCCGAGGACCCAAGTCCGTGCCTGCTACAAACGACATTCGTTTTAAAAATCACACTCTGCAATGAAGACTAACGAGTCACTGAAACCGTTCCCCTTTCAACCCTACCAGAAATTCAGTAATAAAGGGAAATCACCACACACACGCGTGCACACCAACCCACACCACACACAGGGATAGACGCGAGCACGCACGCGCGCGCACACACACACACACACACACTCACGCAAAATGCACGTAAGGGTTACGGCAGGCCGCGCGCGCGCGTGCACGCACACACGCACACGCCACAACACAACACACAAAAACCGACCGACAGACTGTGACAGACAGACTCAGACAGAAAGACTGAGACAGAGAACGAAAGACAGACAACAGAGAATGCGAGTAGCAAGAAAAACAAGAGAAAATCACAGGAAAACCCAGGTAAGCTCCAACAGGTCAAACACAACAGGGAAGATGAAATTCAGACAGCGTGCAAACTAACTCACTTAGCCCCACTTTCCTCTCCCTCCTAGCGGCCGCCATGCACTGGACCGTGAGAATCGCGCAGGACCATAAAAAAAAAAAATAAGTCCGACGACGGTTACTATTTGCGGTGTGCGCAGGGAATCGATAAACGGCGGTTCAAAAACCGTTTCAAAGATGACCCTGTCTCCCCGGGCTCTCTTGTGACCTGACCTACAGTCTCATGGCGTGTCAGGGTGTTATCTACCTCACGTTCTATTAGGTCTGTCAGACTATGTCAGTCCTCACGATCTGTGTCTGTCAGTGTCTGTCCTGTACCTTGTAGGGTCTGTCTACCCTCACGTTCTATAATTGGTCTGTCAGTGTCTGCCTGTACCTTGTAGGTCTGTCTACCTCACGTTCTATTGGTCTGTCAGTGTCTGTCTGTACCTTTGTAGGTCTGTCTACCTCACGTTCTATTGGTATGTCCAGTGTCTGTCTGTACCTTGTAGGTTTGTCTATCTACCTCACGTTCTATTGGTCTGTCAGTGTCTGTACCTTGTAGGTCTGCCTACCTCACGATCTATCGGTCTGTCAGTGTCTGTACCTTGCAGGGTCTGTCTACCTCACGATCTATCGGTCTGTCCGTGTCTATCACTTGTAGGTCTATATACCTCACGTTCTATTGGGTCTGTCAGTGTCTGCCTGTACCTTGTAGGTCTGTCTACCTCACGTTCTACTCTGTCTGTCAGTGTCTGCCTGTACATTGTAGGTCTGTCTACCTCACGTTCTAATCCGGTCCTTGTGCCTCACGTTCTATTGTTCCTGTCAGGTTCTGTACAATGGTAGTCTGTCTACCTCACGTTCTATTGGTCTGTTAGTGTCTGTCTGTACCCTGTAGGTCTGTCTACCTCACGTTCTATTGGTCTGGCCATGTCTGTCTGTACCCTGTAGGTCTGTCTACCTCACGTTCTATTGGTCTGTTAGTGTCTGTCTGTACCCTGTAGGTCTGTCTACCTCACGCACCATCCAAGATAAGACGGATTTAACATGGGCATAAGCCGCGTCGGAGACGAGGTTGCTAAAAAACATTACACACACACACACACACACACACACACACACACACACACACACACACGCACACCACACACACACACACACACACACACAATCTGTGTTTCTTTACTTACACATACGCTTATTCAAGACTGCCACAGTCTTTTTTCGGTCTTGAATACAGTCAAACAAACACACGGAGGAACAGTAACAAATACAGGTAACCCCCAACTGATTGGTGTTCACATGCGTAATTAACGGGGGAGGGGCAGCAATAACAACAAAACGGAGGTTAAAACGTACAGGCCACGTTGACACTAAACCCCTTAATTTCAGCAAAATCAGAATGTTCTACGACAACGTTCGTTCGGTACACCCCCCCCCCCCCCCCCCGCCCCCGCCACCCCCCCCCCCCGTTCCGCTGCGTTTACGTTATTTTTGTGTTTATTTTCGGAAAACTAAAAGCGAAACAGTTGTGTTTTCTTTTAAAAAAACAAAACAAAACAAAACAAAACAACAACAAAAAATTTCCGGGTTTGTGACCATGGTATATCCGCTTACTAAGTTAGTCCAGCGCAGACACGCACATACACACACATTCACAGGGCGGGGACCCAGATATCAGCTTTAAACGTGAATGTTCACTGTAAACGCGCCGACTGCCCAGTGCTTGTGGCAAAAGCGCGCGAACTCACCGTTACCACCGACTTCACCACTAAACTTTCGGTCCCACCACTGTCAACGAACGAAGAGCGTCGCACACTTTCCCGCTCCTTCCAAACTGTGCTGCTCCTGTCAAACACATGACTCCGTTCCAGAGGCCACCTCGTTTTGTCTCACAGACGACAAGGGATGGTTAAAATAAATAAATAAATAAATAAATACATAAATCAATCAGAAAATAAAACAAAACACAAAGAAGAACTAGAAGAAACAAGCCAACACACATGCACACCGAGTGTCAAATCCTCAATCTGCATCGGTCTCACGAAAAAAAATCCCAACGCGCGCCTCTTCTGGACTCGGATGTCTTGTCATCAGCGGGAACAGCAAAGTGTGTGTTATGGTGCCGATAATAATTGTATTAAGTACTGGTAACATAGAGAGCGGGAGGGGGGGGGGGGGGGGGGGGGGGGGGGGAGGGGGGGCAGAGAGAGAGAGAGAGGATTTCAATTCACTTCCCCTTTCGGTTTTAGTTGTGAAGTCACAGCTGGGGGGCTTGATACAGCAACTACGGTGAGGCGCGAGGTATCTCATTCACCTTTTTACCACACGTTTATTTTTACCCCTCCCTTCCCCTCCCCCCCATCAACGTATAGGTTTCGAACGTTCGCCTGCGTCTATCAGCAACTCCCTAAGATAACGACTGTATCGAGACTTGGTGGTATTGCGAAACAGTGGCCCATGGAAAAGCCCATTACATTTTCACGCGAATCTGAAACGAAGAACCGGATCAGGGATTCGTTCAAACAAAACGAAATCAATATTGTTTCTTCTTCTTTTTTTTTTTAATGACACAGTGAGGTTACTGTTTATAAACTGGTAACTACGCGTAAAGATGCAAAAAAAAAAAAATCTACTCGCATGTGAGTTGCTATTTCGTGATTTCCCTATGTTATAAGGGAGGGAAAAAGAGAGGTAACTCTTTTATACGTAACTACTACTGGGTTTTTCTCCCATGGTGGGACAAAAAAAAAAAAACAAAGTACTGTTTCACGTTATTGATGGCGTTTTTAACATTACGCAACACACACACACACACACACACACACACCACACAGGACACAAAGGACAGACATAGAGAGGGGGGGGGGGGGGGGGGCAATAAGCCTCAGAGGAGTGAACCGTCTGTCAGACAGATACAGGCAGAGAGAACGTTCAAGTTGGTGGAACAGGCGATGGGTAGTGTTTAGCTTAACCCGAAAACGCGACAACGTCTGCAATGTATGACGTAAAAGACCAGAGAATGTAAAAAGGAAAGGGATCCACCACCCCACCCCCCCCCCTCCCCCAAACTAGACAGTGTGTGTGTGTGTGTGTGTGTGTGTGTGTGTGTGACATTGTGTAGTCAGTTTTTGCTTGTCAGTGCATTTTGTTTTGATATATTATTCTTTTCATATATATATATATATATTTTTTTTTTTTTATCTATAAATGTATTCATAGGACCATGTACTATGAACTTCACGCTCTGGAAAATATGAGGCATTTTGTAAATATGTATTTGTGTATGTGCAATTTTTTTTTTTTTTTTAAAGTCTGCACTATAAGCGGTCACTCGGCGATACTGATAGAAAACGCATTATGACGCCAACTATACATGTACAACATCGTCGGCACATATGAGGAGGGCCTAAGGTCACTACTGCGAGGCGAACATGATTCTCTCCACCCACCCAATTCTCTCTCTCTCTCTCTCTCTCGCTCCCTCTCTCCCCCCCCCCCCCCCCCCCCCGTCACACACACACACACCTTTCTCTCTCTCTCGCGCGCAAGCCTCACAGCACTCACTCACCGGCCCCCCCCCCCCCCCCCCCTCTCTCTCCTCTCTCTCCTCACTCCCCGACCTTTCTATATCAAACACATACAAATTTTCTCTCCTCGCTCTCCATCCCCCCCCCCTCTCTCCCCCGTCTTCCTCACTTTCTCTCTCTATCATCCTCGCATACCCTTACCCCTCCCCCCTCCTTTTCCCCTCCCCCTTCTCCGTCTCTTCCTCCTTTCAACTTCCTCCCCCCTCCTCTAGTTCCTTCCCCCCCCCCCCCCCCCCCCTCTCTCTCTCTCCTCTCTCTCTCACACACACACACACAGAGGAGAGAAGTGCACCCCAAAAGGAGAAGACCACTCAAGAGAGACTACTTCGCAGGAAAAAAAAACCGCCGCCCTTTCCCCATATACACCGTGCCACCTCTCCACTCGTCACGCAAGCGGAAAGAGAGCAGTGCCCACACGCCCTCCGTTTCCGCCCACGCACGACCGGGTCCCCCCGACCGCGAAGGTCGATGGATGAATGGTGAGATTAACGTCCTTTTCGGCTGAGGTTCTTTCAGGACACATCGACTGCTCCGCGGAAAGTCCCCTCGTTTGGGCACAGAACGGTGGTGTGGTTGTAGTGTAAGTAGGATGCCCCGATGGCTTAGCGGTAGAAGTCGAGTGAGTAGTGGTCGAGTATTGAGCGTCGCAGTCCCACGTTGCACGTGTTCGAATCCCCCACTGCGCGTCCCAGTTTTTTTTTTTTTTTTTTTTTTTTTTTTTTTTTTTTTCGCGGAGGGGGGTAGGGGGAACAGAGGGGAGGGGAGAGAGAACGGAGAGAGAGGAGAGAGAGAGATAGAGAGAGAGAGAGAGAGGGGCGTGACTGTGAGGACCAAGAACGGTGAGAGAGGAGAGAGAGAGAGAGGGGGGGGGGGTAGGGAGATAGATAGAGAGAGGTGTGAATGATAAAGAGGAGCTAGAGCGGTGAAAGAGAGAATGGAAGAGAAAGAGAGAGAGAGAATCGGACAGACAGACAGACAGACAGAAACTTCCGCTGCCCATCTTAACCGTCTTTCTAGTTATACCAGTCTTGTGTGTGTGACAGACAGACAGACAGACAGACAGACAGACCAGAAACTTCCGCTGCCGTCTTAATGCCTTTTCTTTACTAGTTACACACACACACACACACACACAACACACACACACACACACACGCACGCACTTGCATACACACACACACAAGCGCGCGCACGCACGCACGCACACACACACTTGCACACACACACACACACACACAGACATCACGCACGCACGCACGCCACACACGCACGCACGCACGCACGCACGCGCACACACGCACGCACGCACGCACGCACCACACACACACACACACACACACACACACACACACACACACACACACACACCACTTACACTCTGGAACACTTAACAAGCCTAGCTAGCCATGCACAACCTGTCTTGCATCATTTGCTTCATGGTGTTCAGTGGAGAGAGAGAGAGAGAGAGAGACAGACAGACAGAGAGAGAGAGTGAGACAGAGAGAGAGAGAGAGAGACAGACACAGAGAGAGAGACGGACAGAGCACTGAGAGTGAGAAGTAGAAAGAGACTGAGACTCAGAAGAGAGAGAGGAAGCACAGAGAGAGAAACTAGACGACAGACACTGAGACACAGAGAGAGAGGGAGAAAGAGAGACTGAGACAGACAGACAGACAGACAGAGAGAGAGAGAGAAGTTCTCTTCCCTCCCGTTGGAAATCGAATTTTACTCAGTTCCTGTCTACTCCTGCTTGATTCGCCTTAAAAACAAACGAAGAAGAAGAGAAAGAAAAAAAAAAAAAAAAAAAGAAAGACCCTGCTCGCTGTCGGAGCGTGTTTTCTCGGATAAACGCGATTTTTTTGGCGAAACAGCGTGCTCGGGAAAGAACAGTCTCTCTCTCTCTCTCTCTCTCTCTCTCTCTCTCTCTGTGTGTGTGTGTGTGTGTGTGTGTGTGTTTGTGTGTGTGTGTGTGTGTGTGTGCAGTCAAAGAAAGGAGAATCTAACAAAAACTTTGGGACTTTTGGCGGGAGGGAGGCGGCTCCATCCCCCCTCTCTCTCCCACCCCTCCCCTTTCTCTAATCATTTACGTCTTTCACTAGTTCGTATCTGCTTTTGGAAACAAAGTCACGGCAACAATTGGCACCTTCATCTGGTTTCTTGTTTTTGAAGAAGAAGAGGAGGAGGAGGAGGAGGAAGCAGGAGGTGGAGAGGAAGAAGAAGAAGAAGGAGAAAAAAGAAGAGATAGAATAAGAGGAAGAAGAAAGAAGAAGAAGAAGAAGAGAAGAGAAGAAAAGAAGAAAGAGAAGAAGAAGAGGGAGAAGAAGAGAAAGAAGAAGAGGAGAAGAAGAGAAGAGAAGAGAGAAGAAGAAGAAGACGGAGAAGAAGAAGGAGAAAGAAGGAGAAGACGAGGAAGAGAAGGAGAAGAGAAAGAAGAAAGAAAGAAAGAACCAAACAAACAAAAAGCTAATCTACCAAAAATCTATGCCTAAATTCAGTAACTGATTCGGACTACCCTCTTGTCTGTCCACGTCTGTCTGGGCAGGCAGGCGATTTGGCCGAGGTCCGCCGCCTTAAGCCAATGTCTCTCTTCTGCCGGAAATGGGCCTCTCTACACCAGCTTCCGGTTTTTTTTTGTCCGCATGGGGACCGGGCGATCTGGCCCCCAAAATGGCACACGCTAGTCACTCCCTTCCTGTCCTTTGTCGTCTGTTCGTCTGCTCGGAACATTCAGGTTTTCTTGAAAAAAAAAAAAAAAAAAAAAAAAAAACTCCGTGTTATTACTCGCTGCTTCCTGTTGTCGGTCGGCTTTTCTCTCTCTCTCTCTCTCTCTCTCTCCTTTTTTTCTGGGGGGGGGGGGGGGGGGGTGGGGGGGGGGGGGAGGGGGAGGGGTGTGTTGCCGGGCAGAAAATTGTTCAAGAGTGTAATTGGCAGTTCTTGGACTTCAGGGACTTTCACTGTCAATTTATTTATTTTCATTTCTTCTTTTTTTTTTTTTTTTTTACGGAATTCTGTTGGCTGCTAGGATCTTTCGGGGTTAGGGGGGTGGGGTGGAGTGTCGTGGTGATGGTAAAACGCTTTCCGTGCACGGACGGTATATATGTGCATGAGAGAGAAAGAGGGGTGGGAGAGAGGGTAAGAGAGAGAGGGAGGGAGTGGGAGAGAGAGGGGGAGGAAGAGAGAGAAAGACAGACAGAGACAGACAGAGAGAGATAGGGAAAGAGGGAGGAAGGAAGGAGAAGGACAAAGCGAGAAAGAACAGAGAGAGAGAGAGAGAGTTGAGAGAGAGAGAGAGAGAGAGACAGACAGACAGCCAGACAGAGACAGAGATTGAAAAAAAAAAACAAAGAGAGACAGAGACAGTGACAGAGATACAGAGAGAGAGATTACAGATAATGGTCGCAAGAATCCTCAAGAGTCTATAGACGGAGCCCGTCTAATATTGCAGACGAAGGAGAAGAAGAAGTAGTAGAAAGGAGAGGGAGGAGGAAGAGGAGGGCAGGAAAAGGAGAAAGAAGAAGAAGCAGAAGAAAAAGAGGAGGAGGAGGAGGAGAAGAAGAGAGGGAAGAGGAGGAGGAGGAGAAGAAGAAGAAGAGGGAAGAGGAGGAGGAGGAGAAGAAGACAAAGAGGAGAAGAAGAAAGAAGAAAGAAAGAAAGAAAGAACCAACAACAACAACAAACAGGAGAAGAGAAGATTCAAATACAAAGAATAATCGGGTAAGCTCAGCAACCGACATCAAGGAAAAACATGGGCAGAGAGATACCTCCCCGAGACCTACTTAACTAAACACACACACACACACACACACACACACACATATACACACAAAAGGCCAATCCAGCCAGAATTACCTCCGAAGCAGTCAGTCAAGAACCACAGCCCACTCACACATACACACACACAGAGGCATAATACTCGTAACTAAGCCCATCACCGAAAGGCCGCCGCACTCGACACCACTCTTCTTCACCTCAACAGTTGCCGCAGGAAAATGACAGTGGTTCGATGGAACAAGCAGACAGGTTCATCAACGATTTATCAGTGCATTGTTTTCTTTCTGTCCTTGGCTTGCCTTCATTTTTTTTCTCCCCTTTCTTTCTTTCTTTCTTTGTTGTCTTTTCTTTTCTTTTTTTTTATATCAACTCATATATGTTTCCTAAAATAACCCCACAGTGAGTCATTAAAGCTGGGCGTGTCTGAAGCCAGTCTTACGTCTTTGTCTGTCTTTGTCTGTGATTATCTCACCCTTGCCTTCGTGAAGACAAGGTTGGCGTGTCGCCGGCTCTCCATCTGTTTACCGTTATACTTCCGAACCTGATCGATTCGGAGCCTGTTTGTTTAAAAAAAAGAAAAGGAAAAGAAAAGAAAGAAAATAGAGAGAAAAGAAAAGGGGCGCGTCATGAACAAACACACAAATAAATAACAGCAGCAGCAAGCGGGTAAGGGCATCTGAGGTCAAGCTCACAACATTTCTGAACTAGGCGGGCCGAGTGAATACTCCTGGGTACATTACGGTAACAATGTAGCTGGGGACCACACACACGTACAGGGGCTCTCTCTCTCTCTCTCTCTCTCTCTCTCTCTCTCTCTCTCTCTCTCTCTCTCTCACACACACACACACACACACACACCAACACACACACACTCACTCACGCATAAACACACACGTATGCAAGCAAGCGTGCACACGCCCCTAACCCCACCTCCGGTGACCGTAGGTTGCTAATTAAGGTGTTGACACACTCTCTAGGATGACTACGGCTGTACATCTGCAACAGGGTGGAGAGGCATTATTGGCAATACATACAGTCCATCCGTCCTCCAGAACGTGTGAGGTCTGCCTCTGCCACGTTCACCCCCTCTACTGTACTGTACGCGATAGGGCGCGCTGGCGGATTGTTGTTGATGGCCTTTGCTCCAGTGGAGCTGATGGCTTGAACGAACTGTACGCGACACGGCTGGTTGTGGTGGTGTTGGATCGCCGAAGAAGCGTAATTAACTTACTTTGGTGGCGTTTGAAACGAAGTGGGTGGGGGGGGGGGGGGGGTGGGGGTGTGCGCGCGCAGGCACAGTAGAAAGCAAAAGCCTATACTATTCGTTAGGCAAAGTATAGCGTCTGCTACATGCCATTCTGACCCCACCCCCCACCCCCAATAAAACAGTGCTGTTGTTGCTCGTGTTATATGACAAAGTCACGGAAGGCATCAGCTTAACGTGATTACCATTCCTAAAGCTCAGTGTGAACTCTGAAGCCGTGTTTCGTTGTTGGCGTGATTTGTGTTTGCATGCTGCCGTTTATTTTTGTTTTGTTTTGTTTTGTTATTAGATTCTGTGAAAGCTGGTTCGCGTTCAGAAAGTAATAGTTAAACTGAACTGTGTCACACCAGACGACCGACGCTTATTTGTACATTACCACATGAGATTGGGGGGGGGGGGGGGGGGGGGGGGGGGGGGGGGGTGGTTGGTTGGTTGGTTGGTTGGTTGCCAACTGAGTGTGTCGACACCTTAACAACCTACGGTCGCGGGGGCAATTCATAAACTGAACTGACGTATACCACCAGACGATAGACGTTAACTGTACGTGTACCACTCTGAGATCAAAACCTTGCGTCAAACTGAGTGTGTCAACACCCTAACCCCCACCTAACGGGGTCACCAGGTAATTCAAATCATTTAACTGGTGTAATAACACCAGCCGATAGACGTTTTAGTGCACATGTACCATTTGAGATATAAAAAGAAAAGAAAAGAAAAACAAAACCTTTGTGTCACGCTTGAGATAAAAAAAGAAATAAACAAAAAACCGAAAAAACACCCTTGGTGTCAAGTCCAGATCTAGTAGCAAAGCGAGGCGCCTGATGGCGGAAAATCTCACACAAAACGTTGGGTCAAAACTCTGCAGACCTTTCCCTTGTACGTGCAGCGTCCACTCCGCGCCAGGCGACGGCCCACAGACCTACCTACACAGTTCACAGTCAATGGCGGCAGGCCAGTGTCACCTGTGCGCTAGACAGCTAACACAGGTTCATTTCACCGTTTTCGTGATGGCCTCACGTTCAGCAGCATCATGGTGTGATTGATTGATTAGGTACGGAAGGATGGCTGTGACATCCCCCCACCCCCCTACCGCCCCCGCCCCCACCCCCAACCCGGTCCGCAATTGCACTTTTTCTCTGTCAATTGCTGATTTTGAAGAATCTCCGCCTTTTTCATTCTCTCTGTGTCTCTGTCTGTCTGTCTCTCTGCGATTTGATTAAGAATCATCTCTCCGCTCTCTCTCGCTCTCACTCAAATCTCTCTCGCGTCTCCCTCTCTCGTCCCTCTCTCTCCCCCCCCCCCTCTCTCTCTGTCGATCTCTCTCTCTGTGTGTGTGGTGTGTTTGTGTGTGTGTGTGTGTTGTGTGGGTGGTTGATTTTAGAATACTCATCTCTCTCTCTCTCGTCTCACTCTCTCACTCTTCTCCTCTCTCCTCGCTCCTCCGGGTTTGCCTCTTCTTCCCCCTCTCACTCTCTCGTTCTCATCTCTCTCTGTGTGTGTGTGTGTGGTGTCGTGTGGTTTGTGTGTTGATTTTTAAGACTATCTCTCTCTCCTCCCTCTCCCCCTCCCTTCTCTCCGTTGCCCTCTCTCTCATCTCTCTCCCCCTACCGCACTGCTCCCTCCTCTATCTCCCTCTGCTAAACACCTCCAAGCCGCACTCCCTCCCCCCCCCACCCCCCCCCCCCACCACACACACAACACACACGACCCCTTAAAATAACAGCAAAGTCCAATCAAGTTTCAATCTTCCATCAGGCTAATGAGATTCCTTCTGGGGGGTTTGTTTTTTCCCCCCCCCCCCATCACGTGAAAACCTTTTTCCATGTTACAAAAATCAACGGCCCTCCAAAATACCCCTTACCCCACCCCACCCCCTACCCCCCCACCCCTTCTAGCACAAACAAAAAGCCGCTCACGTCCGCTCAGCAACCAACCACGCCCTACATATCGCTAGCACACACACAACACGGCGGGCCCAACGATCAACACAGCCGCCACCCGATGTAAGACCGAAGCTGGGACTTGGCAACGACGCAAAGAAGCATCCCCACCAAAACCACACATTTGATACGAGGAGGGGTAGTAGGCGGGACGGACACTTAAATCAACGAAACGCACTCGTTGGCGAGAAGAATTAAAACCACAAATTTTTTTTTCCTCTTTCTCTTTTTCTTTTTGTCTACAGAAAGGCCTTAATCCGTACTCACACCACACACACTCACATCTTCTCTCTCCTATCTCCGCCCGGGTCCATGTCGCTCGCTCAAAAACTTTGGTGCACACTTCTTCTTCCTTTTCCCCTACCCCTCCTTTCCTTACAATGCTGGAAAGCGCGAAGTTATCTGCGAGAAATCTTTTGCCACCCTTTTTCAATCCTTTTTTTTTTTTCTTTTTTTTTTTTTCTTTTTTTTCTTTATCGGCTGTACCTCTCTTCAGCTCGCGCACTACCCTTCTTCTCGGCAGCGAAAAGATGAAGGAAGAGGCTGGGTGGAGACATGGCACGGGCATGGCACCCTGGCACTGCCATTCTGGTACTTGTCTGTTATGCATGAGAGAGAGAGAGAGGGGGGGGGGGGGGGGAGGGAGGGGGGGGAGAACAGAGAGAGAGAGAGGAGGGGAGGTATGGACGGAGAGAAGGAGGGGAGGGAGGGAGGGGAGACAGAGAGAGGCAGGTGGGCGGAGAGAGAGGAGGGAGAGAGGAGGGGGAAGAGGAGGGAGGGGGAGGGAGGGAA
>JADBJO010000946.1:510728-513228 GCA_016801955.1 Conus betulinus
TGTGTGTGTGGTGTGTGTGTGTGTGTGTGTGTGTTCTGTGTCTGTGTCTGCGTGTGAGAGAGTGAGAGAAGAGAAGAGTGAGAGAGAGAGAGAAGAGAGGAGAGAGAGAGAGAGAGACGAGAGAGAGAGAGAGAGAGAGAGAGAGAGAGAATGTGTGCGTGAGACAGAGAGACAGACAGACAGAGAGAGACAGAGAGAGAGTGAGAGAGAGAGAGTGTGTGTGTGTGTGTGTGTGTGTGTATGTGAGCGTGAGAGAGAGGTGTGTGTGTGTGTGAGAGAGTCGTGTGTGTGTGTGTGTGTGTGTATGTTGTGTGTGTGTGTGGTGTGTGGTGGTGAGAGAGAGAGGAGAGAGAGCGAGAGAGAGAGCGAGAGAGAAGAGAGAGGATGTGTGCGTGAGTGAGAGAGTATGTGTGTGTGTGTGTTGTGTGTGTGTGTGTGTGTGTGTGTGTGAGAGGAGAGAGAGAGAGAGAGAGATAGAGAGAGAGGAGAGAGAGAGAGAGAGAGAGAGATGAATGTGTGTGTTTGTGTGTGCGCGCAAAGAACTTTGTGGCTGCCTACACATCTGCAAATCTCGGTGGGCAACACACTCTTCCCGAACCTCTGCACGTGCAACGAGTTGTGTTTGACAAGTGACCACGCGCCCCCCCTGTCTGCAAAGCGCCCCCCATCTACACGCTCTCCCGCCTGTAAAAATCCCCATGTCTACTTTCTCCGTTGCCTGTAGATGCTCTCCAGTCTGTAAATCCCCATGTTTACAATGCTCTCCCCGCCTATATAAATCCCCATGTCTTAAGTTTTCCTGTCTATAAATCCTCAGGTCTACGTTTTCCCTTGCCTGTCAACGTTCTCCAGTCTGTAAATCCCCATGTTACACGCTCTCCTGCTTTAAATCCCCATGACTGAAAATCTACATGTTCTCTAAACTTCTATATCCTTGTCTCTACGTTTTCTCCTTGTCCATAAATCCCCCGGCCTACTATGTTCTTCTGTCCAAAATCCCCCTTGTCCACACGCTTTCTGGTCTGTAAATCCACATATCTACTACGTGTTCTGTGTGTCTCCACGCATTTCTGTCCATAAATCCCAGTGTCTATTTAATACTCTTCGCTCTTAAAACAAAACAAAACACACACACACACACACACACACACACACACACACACACACCACACACACAAACGTCTCCATGCTCTCTTGTCTACAAATCCCCGTGTGTAAATCCCCATGTCTACATTCTCTTCTGTCTAATAATCCCCATGTTTGAATGTTCTCCGTGGTCTGTAAGTCCAATGTCCACATGCTTTCCTCTCTATAGGCAGCCATGTCGACATGCTCTCTCCTATCTGCACATCCCCACGTCTCCATGCTCTCTTGTCTACTTCTTCTTCTTCTGCGTACGCAGGCTGATACTCCTGCGGACACCCCCTGTATAGGGAGTGGAGTTCTGTGTGTATGACCGTTTTTTTTTTTTAATCCCGCCATTAAGGCAGCCATACTCCAACTTCGGGGAAGGTGCATGCTATGTGTAACGTGTCATCCATACCAACGGCCAAACTGGCCTTCTCTTCCGAAAGTTGGTGATGGGATTTTACGAGTATGCAAGATGTTATGCGCGCGTTCACACACGGAACCTCGGTTTATAGTCTCATTCGAAGGACTGTATGGGAAATGGAGTCAGAACCATTGTTAACTCCGAGGGAAAAAAATCCCCCTGTACCGAAACGGCCCGGCGGAGATTCGAACCCGCAACCCCAAGATTACGAGTCCGGCGCTCTACCACTGAGCTATTCCAGCCCCCCACTCTCTTGTCTACGAATCCCCATGTCCGTATGTTCTCCTGACTGTACCCCCCCCCCCCCCCCCCCCCCCCCCCCCCCCCCCCACACACACACACACACCCCCTCCTCTGTGCCTGCTCTCCGGTCTATATATCCCCATGTCCGCATACTGTCCTGTCTAGGATTCGCCATACCTACATACTCTCCTGTCTATAAATCTCCAACGTCTCAGTGTTCTCATGTCTACAGCCCTCCATGTCTGTATGTTTTCCTGACTGTGACACCCCTCCCCTCCCCCTGTGCATTCTCCCCCTGTCTATAAAATCCTCATGTCTACACGCTCCGCCTACCTATAAATCCCCAAGTCCAAATATAATATACTTTCCTGTCTCTGCGATCTTCATGTCTACACGCTCTTCTATCTAGAAAATCCCAAGTCTTTCTGCCCTCCCGTCTATGAAATCCCTATGTCTACAGGCTCTTCTATCTGTAAATCCCTTTGTCTACAGGCTCTTCTATCTGTAAATCCCTATGTCTACAGGCTCTTCTATCTGTAATCCCATATGTCTACATGCTCTTCTATCTATAAACCCCTATGTCCCTACATGCTCTCATTTCTATGATCTCTCCTGTCTACATACCTCCATGCTATTACTTTTGTGACTACATACTCCCCTGTCTAACAACTCTCCTGTCTCCCAAAAACTCAAATCCCTCCCCAA
>JADBJO010000946.1:520728-523557 GCA_016801955.1 Conus betulinus
CACGCGCCGCGCGCGCGCGCGCGCAGACTTTTGTATCAATCTGCCATCCATTCACCTGTCTGTCTGTCTGTCTGTCTGTCCCTGTCTGTCTCTGAGTGTGTGAGATAGTTTGTTACATACCCTATATACTGCCTAGCTCACTCGCTTATCTTGTCAACGCTAACGGTTGCTTTCCACAGAAGGAAATTTCGCGAGTCTATATTTAGCCAATCTTATCACTCACTCACTCATCACTCATTCACACACACACACACACACAACACACACACACACGCGCACTCACGCACGCACGCACCTCACGCACGCACGCACACACCCACACACACACACACACACCAACACACACACACACCACACGACACACCAGACCACCACGGCGCAGACTGCAACACGCAAAACTGCGGCCTTTCATACGACGCTGGGGAAGAAGGGAGTAGAGAAGGAGGTGAGAGGGAAAGGAGGAGGGAGATGGGCGGGTGAAGGCGAAGAGAAGTCGGAGCTCTGAGAGAGAGAGAGAGATAGAGAGAGAGAGATAGAGGAGAGCGATATGAGAGTGAGAGAGACAGCGTGGAGAGGAAGAGTGAGAGATAGAGTGAAAAATCGCGCTCATAGAGGAGATATTGTGTGTGACAGAGAGAGCGAGATAGACACTAGAGCGAGAGAGTGTTGTTTTGTTTGATATAGAGCTAGATGAGGAGTATGAAGAGAGAGAGAGAGAGAGAAGAGAGAGATTGACAAGACCAGACAAGACAAACAAGAACGAAATTCTTTATTTACGAGGATAATAGATAAGCACTGATGTGTGTTTTTTTTTTTAACATCCCCCCATGGTCCTCCTCTCCTCGCCCTGATAGGGTCAACAATGCAAAAAATACGATGAGGCAACAAAAGAAGCCTGCAAAAAGTGACAAGAACTACAATACGGCTGTAACGGAATTGAAATTTTAAAAAAAATAATAAAGAGAGAGAGTAGAGAGACAGAAGAGAGAGAGAGAGAGAGAAGAGGGTGGGAGAAAGAGGCGAGAGTAGTGCGGGAAAGAGCATGTTTTTAGAACAATCTGAGGAGAGAGAGAGAGAGAGAGAGAGATAGGAGAGGCAGACAGAGAGAGAGTGGCAGACAGACAGACAGACAGACACAGATAGACGAGAGGCAGACAGAGATAGAGATAGAGAGAGAGATTGAAGGGGAGCGAATGAGGAATACTTATAAAGTGACTGAAAGAAGTGGAAGCTTTGGGTGTAGTATAATAACCTGTTACAAATGGCCGTTAAGCTTCCCCCCCCCCCCCCCCCCCCCCTCTTTTGTCTTCCTTCCCCCCCCCCCCCCCCCCCCCCCCCCCCCCCCCCCCGGCACCCCCCCGTCCCCACCCCCCCCCTCCACCCGCGAAGAAAACAGTTTAGTTTCCCTTTCAGCAAACCTGTGCTGAAGAGGAAACCATTATCATCATCCCCCCGCTTTGGCCGCTTGAGGAAAACACTTAACCATTCACAAGAGAACGGCTAGAATACAGAAATAACTTATCACTCATCCAACCAACGCCCCCCCCCCCCCCCCCCCCCAACACAAACACACACACACACACCCACCCACCCAGAAAGCAGGTACTGTCTTTGAAGAAATCAGCGAGTACAGGGAATCCACTCGCTGTGATTGTTTTCCGCCCCCCCTCCCCCTCCGGGCCCCTCCCTCTCCCTACAACAACTCCCCCTCCCGTGGAGAAAGAGTTACCGTCCTTTCACAACAAAAGAGATGATGAGGAAATTAATTGTTATCATCATCACTTTTCATGTCCGGGAATACATAACGTATAACAACTATAATGATAAAGAAATACACGTTTGAAAACGAAAAAAAAGGAAAGGAATGAAACGCGATAGTGCAATCACCAACGGTTGAAACACCGACTTCTACTCAAAGACCAAACAAAAAAAAAGAGTTATCCTTCTTTAAAAAAAAAAAAACAAAAAGCTTTTTTCGGCCCACCCCCCGCCCCCCCCCCCCCCCCCCCCCCCCCCCCCCCCCCCCCCAATTAAAAAACTATTATTTATGGGCCAATGGCACACACACACACACACACACACCACATATATATATATATCTATATATATATATATAGCCACTAAAAATGCCTAATAAAATTCTTAAAGTGCTCAACCAGCGCTCGAAACAGATCTGTTGATTTTAAAACTTCCTTTACTATAAGCTTTTTTTAACACACACACCCACACACACAGCACACACACATATATATATAGTATATATTTTAAATTTTTCCTTCTCAATTTCAAATCTTTACCAAATCATTACTATAATGATGGAAGATTGTTAACCTGCACTTGTTTTTCCCCCACTACTTAATTGTTCAGCAGTATATATATATATATATATATATATATATATATATAATATATATATATATATATATGAGAGAGTCGCTCTCCTCTCCCACATTCGTGAGTAAAAAAGAAGTGTCTTTCAACAAATTAGACGACACAGCAACAATCAGGGAAACTTGGTCAATTATCACCCCCCCCCCCCCTCTGAACCGTAGAGAAGGGTTTATCGACATAAACAAATATATACATATAATTTTTTTTTTTAAGCAAAAAGCCGTGGAACGTGACATCTGCGCAAACAAGGCGCAGTCTCTTGTGTTGCTGACTGGCGGCAATACCGTGGTGTTACACAACAAATTGTCTTGTAATCTGGTTTGTCCATATCGTCTTGCGGAATCACAAACAATTGCTTTTTTTTTTTTTTTTTTTTTTTCAAAATTTGTTTCAGTTTCTGCTTTCAGTTACCTCACTTCGAAACGAACTGTTACTAGT
>JADBJO010000947.1:0-37500 GCA_016801955.1 Conus betulinus
GTACAACGACCTTTTCGAAAGCCTGCTTTGTTGAATTCACACCATTTTTTTTTCACAGTAATTATAACACACACTTGTCATGTTTTAGACATCATCCTGGAAGATGGAATCTTCCATCTTAATTTTGGGATTAAAAACATGCACAGTTGTCTCGTACAGATGGTAAACCTCAGTACCCTAGCTGAGGAATGAAGATCTCTTTCAGTCACAAGCAAATCATCCCAAGTAGTGTTGTTTTAGATATCTGTGTTTAGAGTGGTCTGTTCTTTGTTCAGGCAGATTGAACAGCTGAAGCGCTGTGAGTTGATTAAGGAGAGTGAAGTGAAAGAACTGTGTGAGAAAGCCATAGAAATCCTGTCAGCTGAGAGCAATGTCAAGCGGATCTCGGCTCCTGTCCAGGTCAGTATGTTGTTGACCATGCAGAGGTTTTTTAAGAACACAGACCGTCTGTAGCCTTTAATGGGCTGACTACCATGGAAGCAAAGCATTCACTGCTGACTCTCTGCCACAGAGAGTGGTCAGCTTGCAATATATAATGTAGATATCAATGCCTCATTTTTCCTCACTGTTTTTCAGTGATAACATAGATACATTTTCAAAAACATCTTAAGGCGATTGATGAAAGGAAGAAAGAAAGAAGAAAAAAAAAAAAATAGCCTTTGTTGGAGAGTGTTGTTAGAGTTCTGCATGGACAGGCTGTGGTTTGATACCTCAGCTATGGAGGTTTATGTCTTCACCCCATGTCTGTCGGTGGTTTTGTCTGTCTGCCAGCAAGGTGATGCAGAACATGACTGAGCAAACCTGATGGAAAGATGGACTGTGGTCCAACCGGTAAAACCCACTGAATTTGGGGGCAGATCCAGATTGAGAGGCAGATCCAAGTTTTATTTGGTTTCATTTTTCATGAATTTTTTTTTTTTTCTTTCACTTTTCTCTGATATTGTGAGACAGAGCATTTTCAACATTTTCTTCAAATTTGCAAGAACTAATGGACAGGTGTCAGTGACGAAACAGGCTTGTTACGTGCATTGATAGCTACATTGTACATTGCAAGCTAGATTCGGTAAGTGAAATAGCAATTACAAGGGGGATGGGGAGAGAGAGAAGTTGAATGTTCTTTTGTAACTGCATGGTAACAAAACGTAGCTGGAAACCTGCAACAGTCACTAAGGTATAGTCAAAACAATGAAGGTTCAGGAAGGAAAAAAAACGATTTCAATGTGTCTGTCATGCTTTTAAAGACACACCAAGAAATACATGATGGGCTTACATAAGGTTTGATCAGAGTTTAAGGGACTTTGTTTGACCATGATGGCATTCTGCCATTCTTGTTTGCTTTATGTTTAGGCCTGGCGATATTCTCGTCCTTTCTCAGGGGGTAGCATCACCTATTCAGAAAAATTGAGGCTTTGCTGTCCACATCTTTCTTCTTTCTTTTTGTGTGTGTGTTTGTGTGTGTGTGTGTGTGGGTGTGTGTGTGTGTGTGTAGGCTTATTCAAGAACACATGTTGTTACTTTTTCTTGCTTAACACTAAAGTATTGTGTGCAAAGTGTGTGTGTGTGTGTGTGTGTGTGTGTGTGGCTTATTTAAGAAACATCTTTGTTACTTTTCAAGCATCACACAGTAGCACTGCAAACAAAGACCAAATTACTTGCACTGTCATGCTGCGCATAGGGATCCTCATGTCTTGTTGAAAAACATGCTGAGTGGCATGTTGCCCTTTAATTTATTTCTGGTTGCAGGTGTGTGGAGATATCCATGGTCAGTTTTACGACCTCAGGGAGCTGTTCTTGGTGGGAGGGCAGGCGCCGGATGTCAGCTACCTGTTTCTGGGCGACTACATTGACAGAGGCTACTACGGCGTAGAATCTTTTCTCCTCCTCCTGGCTTTGAAGGTGAACCGTTTAGTTTGAGGAAATGTTGAGAGAGTAAGATGATGCAGTTATTCACACGTTTCAGGTGTTTGGAGACATCATCGCATGTTTGAATGTGGCCATGAGGTTGTGTTTATACTTTCACTCGTATGCACAGGTACGTAGGGAGGAAAATCTCTGGCATAATCTGGAGATCTGCCTGAGAGTCTGATCGATCCTCCCTAGTCTGCTAACGGTGCAAAACACAGAAAGTGCTTTCCTCAAACCCTTCAGTTGGTCTTCTTGCTCTTAGTGATGTCAAGAGTTCTGTCCCTGTTGGGACCTTAAAAGCTTTTGACATCATGCATAATCGTTATAGTATTTAGAATTCTTTAGAGGTGTGTGATATGGTTTTCAGATGGCTGAATCCTATCTCAGTCGTTGGCCTCAGGAAATTGCTGAAAGCAGCTTTTCCTTGTCTGTTACACCTCTGAACTAGCGAGTCCCACTGGGGTCTGTGCTGGGGTTTGTTCTGTTGGCTTTGTGCATCACATCAGTATTGAAGGATGTTGATCAGCATTCACTGTTAGGTAAATTGTTGATCAATGATGAGAAACGGCTGTGTGAATGGGGTTTCATATCTTAACTAGGGAGCGTGGTCGTTGATATGTCAGGAGAGGTGTTCCAGGATGTCTAATTGCTGTTGACAGGGTGTCGGGTGTGTATTCTACCAATACTACAACATTTTCAGATTTTACATCGAGAAAACTATCATTTCTGTTGATATCAGGCCAAACTAAGTTCTGTATTAACTTTTTGTCTGTCTGCTGCTGTTTATTTTGAAGACGTGTTAAGAGCCGTTGTGAATTAGCTGTCTTCAGTGTAGATGAATGTCTTATTACTGATACCATTTTTATTTTATCAGTGTGTATAAAGTTAACAGAGAAAAATGTTCAGAGGCAGAAGAGAAAAATGTTCAGAGGCAGATGAACTGAGACATAACTTTGCAAATAATGCAAATACTGACAATAGTTTGTCCAAGAACGGAAGTAATAGCAACCAGTGTTTTGCAATGCACAGTTGATATGTTTTTTTTCCTGAACACTCTAGGTATAGATATCAGAATATTAACAATAGCTGACCCAAGAATGGAAACAGTAAATACCAATGTTTTTCAGAGCATGAAAGATGTGTTTGGAAAAGAAGGGGGAAAAAAGGGTATAGCTTTCAGAATTCCTGCTGTGCTCATCTACGCTGTGTGCCATGTGTATATACTACCTGCTACTTTAATGTTTTAAATGATTTGTTATTTATTTTTTTATCAGTTTAAGAATGATATGTCCATTACTTACTTGTTTCATCTCATGTGTATGTTTGTTTAATCATTTGAAAAAACAAAAATGTGTATTGAAAAATCAAGGTTAAACACTATGAACAAATCGGAGTGCCTTATGTGCAGAATGAATAATCAGTGTTTGCTGAAGCATGATATTACCTGTCACCAAACTAGTTTGAGTTTTCATCCATATCTGTTGCTTGCTTGTTGGGCTTTCTGCAGTTAGATTATCATCTGATATTAAAATGTGGCTCAAAGATGAAATCATTAAATTTTGGTGTGGGTCCATGGGATGGAACCAGGATACACCAGCAAGATTGCGTAAAAACTTCACAAGTCATTTTCATCCCTTCAGTGTTGGTGTGGGACCATGTGGATATGGATGAAAAGGTGAATCCAGGAACTTTTCAACCCTAGCAGAGGGGTCAGCCGTCTTGAGTGCCTCTTTAGGTTCGATTCAGCACATTGAATTATGTGTATGCATTAGGAAAAGAGAAGAAATTTGTTACATTAGTTCCTGAAAGTTTTAATCCTTTTTTGTCAAAAATCAACTTGGTCCCATTTTGTCAGAAAACCCCTCTGACAATCCACTTCCTGCTCATATTTTTGAAATAGCATTTTCATTTTTCATCGGCATTAATTTCTTTTCTGTGTTCTTACATCATTACATGCAGGTATTATCTTTCCAGTAACTGGCTTGTACTCATTTCAGTTCCTCCTTTCATCTTTTGCTTCTTTTCTTTTTCCTTCCCCACTTTGATATGATTAGTTGAATGCTGACATGATTATGATTGATCAGTATGGATGAATGTTCTTGTTACAGGTGCGTTATCCAAACAGTGAACGTTAACATGATTATGATTGATCAGTATGTATGTTGTCCTTGTTACAGGTGTGTTATCCAGACAGTGACCATTAACATGACTATAGTTGATCAGTATGAATGAATGTCCTTGTTACAGGTGCGTTTTCCAGACAGGGTGACATTGCTCCGTGGGAACCATGAGTGCCGCCAAGTCACACACGTGTATGGATTCTATGATGAATGCATCAAGAAATATGGATCCACTGAGGTGTGGAAGAGAGGTTTATGGATGTCTGTGACTGCCTGGCTTTGGCAGCTGTTATAGACGATAAGGTTGGTGACAAAAAAGCGTTCTGAACTAGACAAACTTTTGGTATGAACTACGATGATCTACAAAAATTTGAACAATTTTTTTTTATGTACTGTATTCGCCAAACATGAACAAACAAATCAAAGGACAAAACATGATGCGTTTCGACCTCTTAGGTCTTCTTCAGGCAAGACAAACAACAACACACAGGACAATGAAAATGAAGAACGAGCAATTGCTTATCTTCTCAAATTCGGTGCAAGATGGGCGTTGTTAAGTGATCCATAGCTTTGTTCCAAGTATGCACTTTTTTAGTTATTACTTTGATATGACAATTTGAGTTCTGTGGAGGAAACAAACGTCAGTCAACGTGCTTTGGGAACTGTTCTTTTAAACACAAGAAGGGGAGTAATAATAGGATAAAAGCTCTTCTGGATGGGAATCAGTATGTGGGATGGTGACCTAAATTTTGCATCTTTGATTCAGCAGTATACATTTTGTCTGGTATGGCTGGAATATTCAAGTCCACAGTATTGTGGAAACAGGTAAGTGAAATCTCGGACAGAGAGACTGCTACAGTTGGTTTTACAGCTTACTCAAAGCAGTTTCAAGCTCTGCAGGTTGACCAGTCTGTGTCAGTGAGGATGCACCTGTGGTCAGTGTTTTTACAGGTTATGGGGATATGTTCTTTCCTTCGAGGAAAGATGGACCTGTTAAGACAATGATCGTTAGATTGCAACTATATAACATCTGAATGCTGTCATCATTGGAAATTTTGCTCTCTCTCTGTCTCTGTCTCTGTCTACCTTTGTCTCCTCTGTCCCTTCCTTTCTCCTTCCCATGCTCTAGCCAGCTGCCTCCCCTCCCTGCTCCCCACCTCCTCTCTCTTTTTGTCTTCGTATGGGTGCTGGGGACTGTTTTGGTGCAGTGGGCTCCTGGAATACCCCTCAGGATGTTCTGTGCTTGGAACTTTGCACTCTTCTGTTTCACTCTATGACTCGGCCTTTTTTCCTTTTTCGTTTTTTTTTTTTTTTTTTCATTTCATTCTTTCTTTTTTTTAAAAAATGTTTGTCCGTCTTGCAGATATCTACTCATTTTCAGTCTTTGTGGACCATTCAACTGTCTTCATTCAGGAAACTTTTTTACAATCATTTGATTCTGGTCACTGTTTTTACTTTTTTTTTTAATGAGAGGTCAGCTGTTTTATTGTAAACTGGCAACTAGGTTGTGAAGTTTTTATATACTGTCCAGAGTGAATACTAGCTGTCCCTTCTTAAATGTCTGTCTGCTAATATGGCATATTTTCATGATTTGTTTTTGTAAGTAATGTTGAAATATTTTTCATTGATTTTTCTTTAAAAAAAAAAAAAAAAAAAGTCTGAGAGTGAAGAAATCAAGTGGAATGGTTGACGCTCTTCCCTCGTAGGGATACCGGGGGGGTCTTTTGTACAAATAGTTCCCCCTCCTTCTGGACATTCTGTGCTAGTAATGTCCCCTTTTCCTTTCACTCTCAGTAATTCTGTCTCCTCCTTTGCAGTACTGTCGTCTACTGTCCTGTCTGTCTACCATGTCTTTTATCTATCTTTTTCCACAACCTCTCCCCTTAAATTTCTGCACGCAACGAAGTCAGAGTGAATTGACTATACTCTTGAGTATAGTGTGAGTATCCCAACAGGGTAAAAACGAGTTCACTGGAACGCTGAAAGAAGAAGAAAAATGTTGACGCTGTGGGCAGGGTTTAGTGTTAACTGCTGTTCATGATGTGACACTTTGTTGTTGTTGTTGGAATGCGACAGTCCTGACAGAGCCTCACGTGGTCAGCCGGGCTGTGATAATGAAACATATAAACTGCAAGTCTCTCTCCTGACCGGGCTTCTCCTTCCCCCCTGTGTCTCTGTCTCTCTTTCCCTCTTTCTCTCCCCTCGTCTTTTCTCCTCGCTTTCCCTTCTTCTTGCTCTCTTTCTCCCTCTCTCTCCCTGTTTTTCTGTGTCACTCTTTCTCTGCATCACTCTCTCTCTCTCACTCCCTCCCCCCTTCCTCTTTCTTCCTCTAAGTCTGTCGGTCTCTGTGTGTGTGTGCATGAGGATCCCTGTCTGTCTGTCTTTGTTTCTCTTTTGTAGGTACTTTCTCTCTGCATCACTCAGTCTCTCTCTCTATCTCTCTCTCATTACCCCCCCCCCCCCCCCCCCCCCCGGTCTCGCTCTAAGTCTGTGGATCTCTGTGTTTTTGCATGAGGATCTCTGTCTTTCTGTCCTCGTTTCTCTTTTCCAGGTACTGTTCCTGTTCTTCAGCCAGCGTCCTGTGTCCTGCACCTTCCTCTTATTATTTTTATTTTATTATTATATTGGGTATTTATATAGCGCCTATCCTCGGTCACAGACCAAGCTCTAAGCACTTTACAATAACACACATACCTCACTCACTCAACGGGCTGCCTACCCAGGTAGAGCCAGCCGAAGAGCAGCCTACTGGCTGCTACCTTTCTCACTGTCCTGATTGTAATGTGGGGTGTGTTGTTCTTTGATGCAGGCTTTTTTTTTCATTTTGTTTCCTTCAGATATTCTGTGTGCATGGTGGTCTGTCTCCGTTGATCAACACCATTGATGAGATCCAGGGAATCGATCGCAAGCAGGAGGTGCCAGCTGGTAGTTCCATGTCAGATCTCCTGTGGTCAGATCCCGAAGGTGTGTGTGTGTGTGTGTTGTGTGTGTGTGTTGTGTGTGTGTGTGTGTGTGTGTGTGTGTGTGTGTGTGTGTGTGTGTGTAGTAAGTAAGGTGTTCTTTACTATGAGGCTCTAATGTAAAATTTTTCTTGTCTTTTTGGATGTATCCAAAAGACTGTCCCATGTGCACTGCACACTTGGCACATGTCAAAGTGTCATGTCATATATCCTATTCTCAGATCTGGAAGGTTGTGTGTGTGTGTGTGTGTGTGTGTGTGTGTGTGTGTGTGTGTGTGTGTGTGTGTGTGTGAGATACAAAGACTGCTTTGAAATCTCCATGAAATAATATTTGTTGGTCTTTGAGATGGGATAGTGTATCAGCATCCCAAGTGCATCATGAACTTTTTGCGTAAGAGAGAATTTACAGCAACAAGAGAGTTATTCCTAGCCATATTGTTTAAAACAGTGGACTTTGACAGTAAACAAAACATGGGCAGAAGAATGAGAGTACAGTATTTTCGATAAAACGCTGTAATAAGACACTTTGCGTAGAAGTGCACATGACTCACAAGGTGATTTACCCTCTCTTTATTTTAGAGATGACAGGCTGGCAGGCAAGTACTCGGGGGACTGGCTATCTGTTTGGCAGAGACGTTGTGGAGAAGTTCAACATGGCCAACGGTATCGATTTGATCTGCCGAGCCCACCAGCTTGTGGCGGAGGGCTATAAATGGCACTTCGATGGCAGGCTGATCACCGTTTGGTCGGCACCTAACTACTGCTACAGGTAGGCCTAATGCTCCCGCGCCCATGAAGTGATTTTCAAGACGTTCATTTTCTTTTTCTGTCTCATCATCCCTGCCGTGTCTTTGCCGCTGTTTCCATTCTGCTCGGTCCTGCTCCTTGGCCACAACCGTATCCAGGTTCGTCCCATTTTTGTGAAACTTGGCTGTCACTGGCTGTTTAGCCTGCCAGGGCCTAGGGTACTGAAGCAATGAACACTGGCCCAGTTGTCTCCACCTTGGTTGTAAGTAAGTGTCTGGGTAGTGACAAAACTGTTCTTGATTGAGTCAGCCGTGGTGTCTCTCCCCCCCCCCCCCCCCCTTTTCCTCCTTTAACTGCTGTGTCTCCTCTTCCTTGGTTCATTTCCTGTGAGGATGGTCTTGGAGAATCTGTTGGATGTTATGCATTTGAACACACAGGACAGACAAACACATGAATAGGGTGTGCATGTGTGGACACACATTCCCTCCCCACACGCATATACATGTAAGTGAATATGTATATGTATAAATACACATTACTTTCCTCAGTCATCGACTGGAGCTTGTTGAGTCATCATTGGTCAGTGTTTTGCATATGCAGTCGGTTGTAATCTGACCGTTACAGTGGCTAAATTACGTTTCAGCGGATGGTGTCATAAAACAACACCTGCATATGTTTGATGCTTTTGCTGTCCAGCTTCTGCCATGGAGTGGCCTGCTCTTCTCCAGAAGGTGAAATGTGGTTTAACATGTGCACAAGATGTTTTGATGCATGCGTTCACACACGGGGGTCTCACACTAAAGTCTCATAGGAAGGATGACAAAGGGATGGAGTGTGCTCAGATCGGAAGAAAAACTGTTCTCCAGCCTGTTTCAGGCAGGAATTGAACTCCTGGGCTTGGAACAAGAGTTTGAGGCCCTAGTCATGAGGCCAACTAGGCCCCTGAAAACCAGCTATTCTAGCAGCGCGCCTCCTCCCATAACAGTCAGACTCTTCATTTGTCATTGACAGAGACTTGATCGACCACAACCTGTAGGGAAACGTGTGTGCCATCATAGGTGTGAACGTATGTAAGCATGCCTGAAAGCACGTAGTATATTACATTAGCATGTGAGTGCTTGTGTGTGAAATAGAGTCTGTGTGTATGTCTCTATTTGTGTGCATGATGTTTTCTATGTGTACTTGAGTGTGTAGTCTATGCTTATGTGCGTGTGTGGAAGAGGGGAAGGATAGTGCAGAGGGAAGAGGGTTGGAGAGAGTGGTGGTGACTTGGTAGGTTGAAGTGGGATAGGTTTGGAGAACTGATGTCGGAGTAGAAATGTTTCTAGTTAGGAGTTGTCATTTTTTTATGGTCGCTGTCATACGTTAATGCTACTAGTCACAGTTTATCTACCCCTGCCATATATTGCTAGTGATGAAATACTTGCTTTGATTCTAGTGCAAACTTGAAGTTGGTGTGTGTGTATGTGCGTGTGGGTGTGGGCCTGGGTGTGTGTGTGTCTGCGCATGCACATGTATATGTGTGTGTGCATGCATGAATGTGTGTGTGTGTGTGTGTGTGTGTGTGTGTAAAAGATATTCAGTGACAGTATTTTAATCCACCACAAAACTATTTTTTCATAAAAGAGGACAGTGGTATCTTGTATAGTGCCCTCTCTCACACATATATTGTACACACATACAAATGAAAGTGCATGCACACACACACACACACACACACACGCACACACACACACACACCCCCTTGACATGCATGGGATGATGCGCACAGACACATAAACACATGTATGTGCATACAGTCTCAAGTCAGTGTATCAGTACTAGCTTTTAAAACTTACTGTTGTTAAATGCTGCAGATTTTTTCATGCTGAGTAAGTTCATGCATTTGTTTTTGTCATGACACCACATTAGATAACAGTGTAAAAGGTGCAAGTGCTTAAAACGTAAATTGTTTCTACTATCTGTCAGTAAATGTGCTCGAAAGAATTTGATGATTTTTTCCCATCAAAACAATGTTCCCATAGCCATTTAAAAACACCGGATTTCAGAACTTTTACCTGTCACAAGTTCCGTTTTCTCATGGAATGACAGTAGCCTTATTCCCGTCATCTTGTTTGGGATGGGAGAGGGCAGGGGTGGGGGATGGGGGAGACTGAGCTCTCACCTGTCTGAAAACAATGCTATCAGAGAGAAAACTATGTTGTTTTTTGTTCTATGGAAGAGAACTGTAGTTTTTGTTCTACTAAAGAGAACTGAAAATGTAAATGGTCAAGCATGTGTAGTTTCCCTTGGATTGAAGCTCGCATATGAAAAAACAAAACAAAAACAAACTTCCACATCCTGTGGTTCTGGTACAGTTTATGGCCATGGCTTTGAAATGTAAAGTACACTTGGGCACATCACCAGTGAGTCAAAGAAGTCACAATTTTGGTGCATCACAGTGCGTTGGCGTGGCTGTAACGTGTCAGCTTGGGCACACATCACCATAGAGTTAAATGATATTTTGTCACTGACCTGATACACCGAGGACATGTTCCCACATGCTACCCAGGTGAGGAAAAAGAACAATACAGTCTGGACAAGCATCAAAGACATGAACCTTTTCCCAGTGTTCTCACGGTCTTCTGTATGACCACCAGATACCGTGGCGCAGTGGCAGCATCATGAATTATGCACCGGGAGAGCTGAGGTTTGATTAACCCCAGCTCTCCCAGCACATCATCCATGATGCTACCACTGCACCATGGTATCTGTGGGATTTTTCTGCCCCCAGCCGGCGCCTACCCACAGCAGAGTGTGCCATGGACTCAGATGGGAAGACTGAAACCAAGCAGTTGGGCTCCATCCACATGAAGGTTGCATCATGCACCAGCAATTTGCTCTTGTGACTTACAGCTGTAGAGATTTTTTTGGATTGCTTCCCTTTGTTGAACACTTGCCCATGAACTTGATGCAAAGTAAGACCAGCAATTTCAGTTTTATCAAGGGGGGTTCACAGCGTGTGGACAATTTGTTGTATGCAGCGGCACACCTGGTAAACCACATGGCCACAGTGGACAGAGAGAATAGGTAAATGATAAGAAATGACTGAATAAAGAAAGAAATCACAAAATGGATCAGTTAAGAAAGAAGTGACTAAATGAAAAAGGAAAAGGGCTTCTGAATGAGACTGAATAGATGCCTGACGAATGCGTTAACCCAATGGGCTGATCGGGCCTGGAGTGTCTAACTAGCATGGTCTGTACCTCTGCTTTAGTTGTGGCTGTGTCAGACTTGTTAACTTTCCACTGTGGATGCAGTAAACTGCAATTTTAAAGGCTTCATTCCTCCATTACACTTTTTTTTTTTTACCATTATATTCTAATTTACAGATGACCAAAATATGCTTTGGAAAGAGCCACATGCATGGTCTCACTGAGTTGTTGAGAAAGCAGCTGGATTGTGTGACACGATGCTTGTCATGACTGAACATGCTCACAGTGGCATTGTACTGCCTTTGTCGTAGTGTGCATGTATTTCTTTTTTTTTTTTTTTTTTTTTTTTGCTGTCCCAACCTCTGCGCCACCTCAGAGGCAGTGCACCCATGCCGCTCATTCTGACACCCCGTCCACAGCCAAAGCCCGGTCGGCCCCGCCACAGCCCCGGCACCGGCAATCCACAGGGAGCAGTCAATGTCAAGTCGTCAAGAGGCAACCCACCGGAGGAGACACTGCACTGCTGCTGAGTCACTTCAGTGGTGTTCAGTGGCGCCTGTTCTGATCTACATACGCAGGACACCACCTACTAAGCCCCCTACTGATGACAATAATTGCTTAGTCGCGGAGCGGCGTGAGTGAGCTCTCCCTCCGGAGGGCGCCACCACGTCTGTCCAACGACAGCCCCCTGGACTCCCCGATACGGTGACCGGGATGGAACCAAACCAAGGCCACAGACGAGGAGAGGACATCGAAATTGAGGTCACCATGAGAGCAGGGCATGAAGGACCACAGAATTTGAGACTTTTTTTTTGCTGATCGATGAGAATGAGGGTGATTAAGATGATGTTACGGATTTCCATTTCAGTCTGAGACTACATGACAGGGCTGTACTCTACGCTTCCTTTCATAATATATCCTGGCGTCAACCAGGCCCAAGAGATACAGGCACCTGCAGTGTTGGTCAGGAAATTTGAGCAACACTCTCAGAAACGCATCCATTAAGTGGATGAAACTCGACTGTGTGGTCCCAGTCTTCCCAACTGAGCCTGCAGCAAACTCAACTCTGGGTAGGAGCCGGTCGGGGCAGAAAAAACCCACATGACTTCTGATGGTGCATGTATTTCTTTGAATGGTGTTGAGGGGGAGGGGGGGGGGGGGCATGCACTGTTGTTTTTCATGTGGGAGGGAATTGACAAGGGGGTTATGGAGAATCTGAATTTGAATATGACTAACTTAATTTAGTCATGATCAGTATCACAGACATTTTGAGGTGCGTCTTCTGAGGCTGTCTTTTTCAGATTACAGTTTTCAGCTTGTCATGTTACAAATACATAGTACACATATATGTCTCTGATATGATGAAAAGGAGCAGCGCGTGTATGTGCTTGCATTTGTGTGCATGTACAAGTGCGTAGGTGTGTTCATGTGTGTATGACATATATATGTGCATACCTGCATATGCAGGTGTGAGGAAAGTATGCATATGGATACATTTTTTTGTAGAAAGGCAGTTCAGAGTAAGCCGATGTATTCAGGGTGAAAACAAGATATCAAAAGGCCATAAGCAAAGAAAGAATCCTGAACTTTCTTTTCAGGTGTGGAAACCAGGGATGTATCCTGGAAATAGACGACAATCATGGAGTCGAGGTCAACGTGTTCGAAGCAGCTCCACAGGTGAGACCTGTTTCACCGAAAACTCACCCCTTGACTTTCTGCAGTAGTGCACTTGTAAGGTCGTTAGAGAAAACTGGACGATTCATTTCATTGTACATTGCATGACTGCTTATGAAATATTTTTTTTTTTTTTAACAGCCATGCAGTGGTTAAACACTGTGAGCCAGAGAGACATATGTTCAGATCCCTACACAGTTGTTCATTCACATGATTTATTTGGCTCAGACTGCTTGTACCCAGGTTGAATGTGTTGAGGGCTTAAATGAAAAGGCTGGAACTACCTGATCAAGTCACACCCACTTAAAAAAAACTGCATCTCTGAAAATGCTTTAGTTTTGTGATCAGTGCAGCAGGTGTCTGTATTTGTGTGGCCAGGTTGACACTATAATGTATAATGTAAGGGAGCGTAGAGTACAACCCAGTCGTATAGTCTTTGACCCAGAATTTTTGAGTGCTATGTTTGTCATCACTCTCTCTGAAGGAGCTGCTATGCTTTTGGGATAGAGTGCTGCAATTTCATCGACATAAACACAATCACACTTTGCTACGAATTACCACCACCCCCCTCCCCCCACACACACCCAAATAAAAAAAAAATGCTTCATGGACCTAGCAGCAGTTTACATAGACCTCTTCACCGCCTTTGGAAGACATCAGAATTGATCATGATAACAACAGGTATGCAAGCTGTTGTGATATACCAAGATGAAGACCAAATACTTGCTCATATTTCACTCATCTGCTCTCAGATTGTGGAAAAGGGTTACAGACAAAAGCCATGGAAAATATTGATGTTTTTAAATAAACTGCTTACAGTCATGTAAAAAAAAAAAAAAAATTGGTTGACTCATTGAAATGTAGTCACACAGTACTTGATGTTCAGAATCATTCCAGTTCCACAAGCAGGCGTTTGCGTATATTTTCCAAGAGAAGTTGTGGCTGTAACCGAAGAAGGAGGAAGTAACTGCGTTAATTGTTTTTTTGTTGGAAGGAGGAGCATTATCAGTGGAAATTCTGTATCTTTGTCATCATTAGAATATTTGACAAAAAAAAAGCCCCCCACTTTGTTGATCCATTTTATGGTTCTCTCATGCTAATGAACGAGTGAGTGTGCACTTGCAAACGAGTGCATGTGGCCACGTGTGTGTGTGTGTGTGTGGAGGGTGTGTCAGATTGGACAGAATGTACTCATTACTTTTTTGGTGGTGTAATTTTAATCAAATCAGTTGAGAAATCACTGATGCACCAAAAGACGGTGCACAGAAACTTCAGTTGATAAGTGACACATCTGTAGGGCTCAAACATACATACACAAAGTATTCATTAAAACAGTTATTGATAAGTAACACATCTGTAGGGCTCGAACATGCATACACAGAGTATTCATTATAACAGCTATTGATAAGTGACACATCTGTAGGGCTCAAACATACACACACAGTATTCATTATAACAGCTATTGATAAGTGACACATCTGTAGGGCTCAAACATACACACACAAAGTATTCATTAGAACAGTTATTTAAATGAAATTAAAAGAAGAAGAAAAAGAAAAAAAGTAAATGAAAAACGGCTGATATACTGATTAACATTTGGACAAGTTTACAATGTAAAACATACATCATATTGGAACTAGCGATAATCTCACGCTTGAGTTGTGTGGTTTTCTTTTGCATACCGTACAAAAAAAAAAAAAAAAACCGAAAAAAAGACAAAACAAAACAAAACAAAAATACAGATACATGCATCTCCCCCTCTGGAAGGAGTTATGGATACAGATAATGAGATGTACTCATTAGTTTTAGTCATACTGAGTAGCTGGTTAAAACCAAATGTTTATCAGAAAACACTGTGACTTTTTTTTCTTTCAGTTTCCTGTATTTAGAAGATATCACATCCTTACTGTGATAAAAAGAGAAAGCAACCGCATTTTCACTTTTACTCTTTCTACACTAAGGACCGCATATCCAGTCCTTATGTTTACAACCATTGTATACTAAGGACCGCATATGCGGTCCAAGCTTTGGGATATTTCTCTGAAGTGAGTAAAAACTTTTGTACAACACTACTTGTTACAGATAGTTCCTGCATACTAACTAGAGTGCAGGTGTACTGGTACTTTGGCTTTGCAAGCTGAAAGCTTGCGAGCAGGCATTTTCACATCACGTCACCAGCTCAGTTTGGCTTGACATGGCAACAAGGCGTTGTCTGCTACTCCATCAAGTATGCGTGGTTAAAAAAAACAAAAAACACTACAAATCACCATTACAGTGTGACCAAAGCCCTTGAATTGCTGCAAACAGTTGAATAATTCAGGGCATAAAACCAGTTAATGCACATTTTTTGTTCATAAGGTTTGTACCACCCCTATTTTTACATGACTGCAAAATCTCATTTTCTTTGTCATGCATACTGTATCACCAAATAAACAGAAAAATAACATTGCCATATTGTGTGTAGTTTCTCAATCATTTGTAAACATGAAAATATCACAAGTCTGTGTCTATTCATTAAAAAAAAAAAAAAAACGATTAAAAACTAACTATAGATAGAAATGGTCCGTTTCTGGGGGAAGTAAGGGGAGAGAATAGGTAGTACAGAATGAGTTAAAGGAGGTGATTTAATGTGGAATGATTCAAACATTGATTTAACTGATCTTTTTCTTTTTTTTTCAAAAGGAGGATAGGCCGCCCTTCATCAGCCAGCGCATACCAGACTACTTTGTGTGATGGCAGTGAACTCGGAGTTGGCCAGCCTCAGCCAGGTGTGCAAAGTGCCTCTGAATCGTGAAGTCACCAGTGCTTCCATCCATCCCTGACAGGTGCTACAGTACCTCGGATGTATCGTCATGAATAGGTTACATGTTTAATTTGTGTCCTTATGACTGAAAAGGAGACCCACAAAAAGGAAGAGGTCTGTGTTGTTCAGGTGATCTGTAGATGTATTGTTTACTGTTTGGTGATAACAGATGAGTCTAGTCTGGTACAGGTTTGTGAGATCAGATTGCCTATGAAAATGGAACACTGTACTTAAGTATTTTGCTGTGTAGTTTTTTTGTTTGATCAAATAATGAAAAATGTGATTAAGTCTCATTGCTCTAACATATGTATATCTGAATTGGTCAGGCATATATGGGTTGGAACGTTTTGAAACTCGTGAGGCAGTGAAGAAACATTTCCTTCAAGATCAAACCTCCAAACTCATACGTACAATCAAAAACAGACAGTGTAAGGGAACTAACTGTGTCCTGTTCTTCACTCTTACAAGTGAATTACATAATGATTTTTGGTGCGATGAGCTTTGTTTTTCTTGATGATGGCAACATTTCCCTCCCTAAACAAGAATCTGATGGGGAGGCCCTACATCTGATATATTAAGAAAGTTTGAACACTGATTTTTTGCTTTTGTTTTTTTTTTTTTCAATTATTTTGTAAAGTAATTCTTACTTACCCATAAAAAAACATGAGTCTCCACAGAAAACAAAGGATGAAAAACTGGCATTTTGGATTAATTTAATCACATTCCCTGCACAGTTCTGCAAGCCATGTAAATGGATCCATTAAGTCACATACACACTCACATACATTCACATACACACACGCACACACAAACACACACACACACACACACACACACACACACACACATATACACAGAGCTTCATTATGATTGTTTCTTGGACCTGGCATCCAGAGACACTGTGCTAGGAATGGAAGACATGAGGTGTGTTCTCTTGAAAGCAGGTGTTCACATTTTAGCTCACGGTTTGGAAGGTGATTTTTGATCATGTGCAGTCTCTAGCTTTGAAAGTTACATTGCCTGTCTGGTCTGCTAAGCATGATGAAGTTGAAGGATAATGTTCACAGGGTTTCACATTATAGGGGAAGTTACGGGTTTTCATACTCTGAATTAAAATGATTTTGAGTTTTCCACATCCCAGTTCAAACTCTGAAAGTTTTTCAAAACTAAGAAAGATGCCATTTCATTTAAAAAAAACCCCACAAACAAACACTACTGTATTATTCTTGTCCTTTGATGTTCCTGTGTAAGAATACCAAGGTTTCTCTCTGGTGAGATGTGTTGTGCATGTGACTTTTGAATCCCACCGTTGGGTCGCTCCATCTTCAGATTGAGTCTAAATATGGCATCAGTGAGGACATGAGGTTTCTGTGCTTGTTTCAGGGTGCATGTTCATGCCACCGGTAAGCACTGACCCAGTATTAGTGAAAGGTTGTGTGCAGGGTTTAAAAAAGTTCTTAAAAAAAAAAGATGTTCAGGCATGTGGTTGTGCTTGTAACCTCGCTTTGAAGTCTCTCCCAAAGGACTTGCAGGGTGTCGAGTCTGCGCAGACTGACTGAACAGAATCTGTATTCTCACCCGATGTCTGTGAGGCAGGAACTGAACCCAAGACCCTTGTTTAAGATGCCTCATGCATTAGGCCAATCAGGCCCAGTTCAGTCGTGATGTGCAAAACATGTCGGCGAGTGCCAGTGAACTATCTTGCTTCAGAATTGCTAGGTGTAAGATCCTCTTCGACTGGCACAGAACGAATCCTTCATGATACTCACTCGCGAGGATGTTAAGGAAATACATAATTTACTAGTGCTGCTTGTGGCTGAAGTAAAGCAGTGCAAAGGTTGTTTCATTGTAAATGTGGTCCCAGTTTAAGGATTTGACATACTGATATTCTGTACTTTGAAGTGGGCATGTGTTCATGCTCTTATTTGTAATTTTGCATTTAAGAAAAGACAAAAAAAAAAAAATTCCAAATCTTTAACAGAGTATATGCAATACTGATTATGCAGACGCAACACAAAACATGAGACATTTTTCACAAACTTATTTACTTACATGATTACATGCTTCAGTGTTTTTTCCTATGCACGATTCCAGTTTTCAGTTCATTCCTGAGCATGATTTTCAATTTTCAGGTTCTGGCATTGGCCCTTTGTTAGTGAGGTGGAACTGTGGTTGGTCTTTTTGTAATATGAATGGACATAGGGTGGATGTGCTTACTGGCATGGGCGGTTGATAACTAATTTTCCTCCCAGTGGGTAGCTAGCTTACTTCCCTGTTAACAGTGATAGGAATTGGGGAGTTGGTAGCAGTGAGGCATAGTTAGACCAGGAATGTTATAGCCTCAAGTGGAACCTTGTCACATTGGTCAGAATTTAGGACTTTGACAAAAATTAGAAATTTATTAATGAGAAAAAAAAAAAAACAGTCAAAGAAAGAAAGCACTTCACAAGTCAGTCATTCCCCTGACCGCTGGGGTTGTTGGGGGGACGTGATGAGGCAGCCGCCATTTCTCTCCAGGCTCTTCTGTTAGTGGCTGTCTTGAAGAGATCTGGCATGGTCATTTTGGTCCAGTCCAGACTGGACTGGACTTCACAAGGGCATAAATCAAAAGGAATGGTTTGTGGCAGCTTTTGTTGGACTAAAGCTTATTTTTTGTGTGTGCTTATTCTCTCTTTATGTGCAGTTGGCTGTAATAACAACAATAAAAGCAAAAACAAATACAAGATCAGTGCTGATAGTAATAATATTGAAGGTGTTTGTGACAGTAATGATGAAAAATAAAACAAATGATCATTAACAAAAAAAAAATGTCGTTGAAGAACTACAGATTATTGAAAGCTGTCTCTTATATTCCTCCATGATTTTCTTGAATATTGATATTTGTTTAGTATTACATGCAAATTATTGAGTAAAAGATCAGCCGCACCCCAAATAATGGCAGCTTTACAATATAGAGTGTTGAGATCTTGACTGCTGCACAAAATCTTACTTGGGCAAAAGATTTTATTGACATGAAAATAAAAACTTTGATGTTGCGAGTTTTTGTGCTGTACATCTTTGTCACTGTTGTTGTATTCCTTCTTTTTGTGGTTACAAATATTGATAACTTACTCAGGGTAACATTGTATTCACATGGAAATAACTATAGTGCTATGAAATTTGGTGCAGTACGACTTCGTCATATTGCTTTTTTTTTTTCCGTAAAATTTTTACATTCTTTTTTTTGCCATGTTTGTGTCATGATAATGATTGTTATTTTCCACAGACTTTGCCATGTTTGTCTCATGATAATGATTGTTATTTTCCAGAGACTTTGCCATGTTTGTGTCATGATGATGATTGTTATTTTCCACAGACTTTGCCATGTTTGTCTCATGATGATGATTGTTATTTCCCACTGACTTTGCCGTGTTTGTCTCATGATAATGATTGTTATTTCCCACAGACTTTGCCATCTTTGTCTCATGATAATGATTGTTATTTTCCACAGACTTTGCCATGTTTGTCTCATGATAATGATTGTTATTTTCCACTGACTTTGCCATGTTTGTGACATGATAATAATTGTTATTTTCCACAGACTTTGCCATGTTTGTCTCATGATAATGATTGTTATTTTCCACAGACTTTGCCATGTTTGTGTCATGATAATGATTGTTATTTTCCACAGACTTTGCCATGTTTGTGTCATGATAATGATTGCTATTTTCCACAGACTTTGAGGAGTTGTTGTCAATGGTTTGTTTTCCATTTTACCAAAAAAATATGTTAGATTTTCTCAGAATCTGTTCTTTAAATGACATTTAAGTTTCCATTTAATTTTGTGATATCTGGAATGCTTGCTTGACATTTTGTTATGTTGAAGCATTTAAAACATTATTTTTTTTCTTCTGATGATTCTTTTGTTGTTGTTGTTGTCGTCAATTTTGAGGTTACACGACTCTAGAAAATTTGCAGCACTATTTTCATACTCTGTGAGGAAATATTTGCTCTGAAGTACATGTTTCTTTTCATGACACACACAAAAATGATCGGACTCCATGTACTGCATTTTTTAAAGATTTGGTGTTTTTGCTTTTTTTTCTTCCTTTCTTTTTCTCCTTTCTTTCACTCGGTCTTCCCACTTCCTTTTTTTTCCCAGTTACAAAAAAAAAAAAAAAAATCTTTGCTAAATTGTTTTAAAAGCTTTCATAATGGAAGAATGACAGTTGCTGCACTTTTCACTAAATTTCCAGTGTTCTCTCTCTCTCTCTCTCTCTCTCTCTCTCTCTCTCTCTCCCTCCTCTCTCTCTCTCCTCTCTCTCTCTCTCTCTCTCGCGCTCACTCACTCACTCTCTTAAAAACAGTTGAACACACAAGAGCTATGAACTAACTATATCTAATAAAGCGTTTTTTCTTTTAAACAGGATGTGTTTTTTTTTTTTTTTTTCCCCAGGAAGTATCTTTGCATATGTGATCCGGAAAATGACATAAGAATGTAGAGCAAGCAGTAATGGATGTGATTAAAAAAAAAAAAGAAAAAAGGTTGTGCCATTTTCTGGTGTGTGAATTACTACCCACTTTAATGTTGTGTATTTTGAATCATTTACGGCCTTTTGAGCGCTTTCTTCTGTACTGATGTGTTCAAAATAAACTGATTTGCTCTTTGTTTGTCTGCATTTATTCACAATACCGCAGTGCCGTTCCTTTCTTGATTCAAGTATCACCACTGGGAACTCATTCCGCATGTTTGAGAGAAACTTTTTTTGTTGTTGACAAAACTGGTTAGATGGAAAATATTTACAGTATTCTTCAATTCATTTCAATGTGTGTGTTGATTTTGATTTAGCATCTATTCTTCAGTTTAAATGTGCATGTGCCGTTTTGGCAAATTAAATGTACACTTCCGTATTTATACTTGTTCAGTGAAAAAAAAGATGATAATCCCATTTATTAATCACATTTAATTCAGGTTTGGTCTGTGTCTGTGATCAGCTGTTTGTGTTCCAGCTTTGACAGTTTAACTCTTTCTATGCTAAGGACCCGCATATCCGGTCTTTATGTTTACAACCTTTGTAAAGCGTTTCAGCTTTGACAGCTTAACTCTTTCTATGCTAAGGACCGCATATCCGGTCTTTATGTTTACAACCTTTGTAAAGCGTTTCAGCTTTGACAGTTTAACTCTTTCTATGCTAAGGACCGCATATCCGGTCTTTATGTTTACAACCTTTGTAAAGCTTTCCAAAGCTTTGGAATTTTTCTCCGAAGTGGGCGAACCTTTTATACGAAACTGCTTGTTACAGATAGCTCCTGCATACTAGTTAGAGTGCAGCGTACTGGTACTTAGGCTTTGCAAGCAGAGTGCTTGCTAGTTAACGTTTTTCACACCACGCCACCAGCTCGGTTTGGCTTGAGGTGGCAACGTGGCGTCGTCTGCTACACCGTCAAGCCCGCGTAGTGAAAGAAACGCTACAAATCGCTGTCACAATGTGACGGAAGCCCTCGGACTGTTGAAAACATTTGAATGATTTCAGGGCATAAAAAGCAGTTCAAGTAAATTTTTGTTCATAGGGTGTGTAACACCCCTATTTTTCACATGACACACAAAATCTTGTTTTCTTTGTCATGCATACTGTCTTACCAAATACATAGAAAAATAACTTTGCTATATTTTTTGTGGTTTCTCAATCATTTATAAACACAACTTGAAAAAAATCACACAAGTCTGTGTTTATTCATTCTTTAAAAATGATTTTTTTTTAAAATGTATATAAAAAAGTGTTGGGGGTAGGGGGGGGGGGTGTAAGGGGAGATAATAGCCAGTATAGAATAAGTTAACCAGCCATTGTCTGTTCGTCGATCTGTTTGTCAACGCCTTTACATGTCTGGCAGTTGATTTTCTGTCTGTTTCAACTTACATCAGCTGGTCAGCACCCATACCTATCTATCGGTTTATCTGCTTCTCTTTGTCAAATTCTCCTTATCAGTTTACATATGTTTTCATCCCATATCTATTTAACTGTGACTCCATCTGCTTCATTTGTTTTTACTTGTCAGCTGCTATTATAAACTCCTGTCACCCAGACTGATCTTTCTGTATCTGTTTCTAGCTGCATCTGTTTAGCAGTTTGCTTTCATTTGTCTGAAAATAAACTGGTGGCTCAGTTCCTTAACATCTCTTTTCATGTTGGAACACCCCGCCTGCAGTCACAATGCTTTGAAACTTTAATTAATCTGTTACTGAAGTAACAACTGTCTGTGTCTGTCTGTATCTGCTTGTCAGGTCCTGCGTGTTATTTTGAAATAGCAACTGTCTGTGTCTGTCTGTATCTGCTTGTCAGCTCCTGCGTGTTATTTTTGATTTGTATCCGTTTCCATATCTGTATCTGTTTTCTGTTTCCTTCTGTATCTGTTTGTCAGCTCACATTTGTCATGTGGATCTGCACGTCTCTCTTGCTGTTGGCACTTGTTGGCTTGTCAGCTTCAAAGTCTGTCAGTTTGGTCTGTTTTTATCTGTCTGGGTTGTCAGCTCCTGTCTGTCTGTCTAATCTCTATGTATGGCTTTGTCTTTTTTTTTTTTTTTTTTTTTTTTTTTTTTTTTTTTACTTCTCAGCCATTGTCGATTAGTTGTTTTTTTTTTTTTCTATTCTTTGTTTCTGCTTGTGTCTGTTACTTTACTGATCTTTCTGTATTCGTTTCCATCTGTTGTCAGCTTGATACCTGTTGACTATTTTAACCCAGTGAACTATCTGTTGGCTGTTTCTGGGTCCATCTATCATCATTTTTTTTTTTTTTTTTTTTATGTCTGCTTGTCTACTCTGTGTGTGTGTGTGTGTGTGTGTGTGTGTCCAAAATGGTTTGGATTTTTCGTTATGTACCGGGCAAGCCAAGGAGTAAAATTTGTGAAGCCGTAATTTGCCTCACCATAAGATACAACTGCATCGAAAACTATGCGTCTATCATTGGTTGAGCATACCTGTTTGAGAGGATGTAACGATCGCCATGGTGCAGTGGTTAGCGCCACAAACTTGCTGGTTAGGAGTTTGTGGGTTCCATTCCCATCAGTGGCCTGCAAGCGTTTGTGGGATTTTTTCGATCCTAGGTGGTTCCGACTCGAGCTGAGTGTGCTGTGGTCTCCAGAGGAAGGACTGGAACCATGTGGTGGAGTGACTCTGAGAGCGTTGCTCACATTTCTGGACCAACATTGCAGGTGACAGTATCTTGCAGGCCTGGTTCGCTCTGAAATTTCATGAAAAGAAGCGTAGAACATTGCAGTATCATATTGTCTGTGACCTGAATGGAAGTCCATATCATCATCATCTTGTTCTCGTTGATCAGCTGTGTAAAAAACAAAGAAGAAGAAAAAAGAAAAGCCAAAAATTGTATATCCCATATTCTAATATTTGTAATAATCATATTGCAGCATTGGTTGCCCTTCTTGAGTTTTTCAAATTAAAAACACTTCAGTCAACACAAGATTTAGGAATATGGAATGGTGGCAGATCAAAATATGACTGGGTATAAAACAGCTCGCACTGCCTACAGGATTTTACACACCCGGGTATAAAGCAGCCATGGCCGTTTTTATACTCGGGGTATATTTTGGCCTATGCCATTTTTCCCAGGCATATTGTGGACAGGGTATATTCCGGCCTGCCACACCGGTCCCACATTGAAGAGTGACCCGGGAAGCGTCAGGGGAGTTTCACGATCTGCACGCAGCTTGCTCCAAATCCCAGCGTTTCTTACGTAGATGTGCTATTACCACCCTCTCTTCCACAACCAAAAAAAAAAAAAAGAGAAAAAAACAACAACACAATCAAATGTTAAGCTTCTTACCTTAATCTGATGATCGAAAGTTCACAAACTGAAATCCCTGTAGTAAAGGCAGAAACACTGTAAGCGGCTTTTTTTTTCTCTCCCCCCCCCCCCCCCCCCCCCCCCCCCCCCCCTTTAAATCAAGCTCCCACGGAATGGAACAAACTGCATGCAGATTCAGGCCATTCGGATTCAGATATATTCTTTTAAATCCAGAGTTCCAGCCCCGACTATCCCCAGCCAAAGCTGTCTCCTGGCAGCCCATACTGTCCGGGGCAGGGGAGGGGGGGGGGGGGGGGTGCAGTTGAATCCAGCCTTTTGTGTTGACTGTAATTAAAGTTGCATTGTTCTCCCCCTCACCTTCCCTCCTCTCCTACCCCGAATCTAGATTGTCCCCCGTCCCCTAGCTCCCCCTCCTCCCCTTCCCCCCGCGCTGCTGGCAGCCTGAAGAGTCCTCTCTAACCTCCCCCCCCCCCCCCCCCCTTCTCCCTCAACCTGAAGTGTCTCCACCCCCTCCTCCCATCCACCGTCCTTGTGTCGGAAATTTCATCCATAACACTGGAGTTGACTGTACATCGCTGACCTTTTCCAGGTAAGGCGAGCGTACTCTGGAGAACCTAACGGTTCGCAGCTATCGGCCTATAACTGGTTATACGACCTGTGTGACGTCAGTCCAAACTTCATGTATGAATGCAATGTGTGTATGTGCGTGCGTGTGCGTGTGTGTGTCTGTGTGTGCGAACGCGCGCAAGCGAGTGTGAGCACACTCATGTGTCTGTGTATGTAGCTATATATGTATAAGAACAGAGGTGAGAGGGGTGGGGGTGTATGGTAGGTATACGTGAACAGAGGGAGAATACAGTCTATGCTAGCCAGCTCTGCATGTCGAAGAAGAAAAGCGTATGAGGTGGGGGAACAAAACACCGCCTGCGTGGGTAAGGGCCCGCATGCACACCTGTGTGTGTGTGTGTGTGTGTGTGTGTGTGTGTCCTGCACGCATTTATGTGCGTGTGTGTGTGTGAGAGGATATCTGCATACGTGTATGGATGGGGGGGGGGGGGGGGGGGGGGGGGGGGGGGGGGGGGGGGGGGGGGGGGGGGGGGGGGGGGGGGGGGGGGGGGGGGGTGCACTTGGGGAAGTGACGGGGGGATGCAGTGTAATCCAGCTAACTTTTTGCAAACCAAGATCTTCATCTTTAGAGAAATATGTAGGCTACTACGAAGAACAGAAACAAACAAATTTCTTTCTTTTGAATACATCAGCTTTTGACCTAGGGCTCCTCTTTTGGTTCTGTCGGTTTGAAAAATATAGGTAAGAATCAAGATTCATGATTGCAAGGGCATTAAAAATGTCAATAAAAAGAGTGTAATTTTCCCCATCTGTTCTCCCCCCCCCCCCCCCACCACACACACCCACCCCCCACCGTACATGCACACATGGAGACCGTGCCCCAAACTAAGGTGGAATGGGTCATGGATCTTCACCAGAGATCCTCATCAAAACGGAGCGCGTTCTCCTTCGGAACAGTCCGTTTTTTTTGTTTTTGTTTTTTTTTCCACCACGTTTCCATGGAATAGGTGCAGCAGGTTTAGCCTAATTTCACCCATCGGATATTGGGCCAGTTTTTTCATCTGGATCTGTGTCAACATTGAATAAATTCACCCTTGGGTCACGTGCCACATTTCCTCCAAGTTTCTTTCAAACCCGTTCCACAGGTTCTGTGTCATCTTAATAACACAGACAAACAAAAAAAAGGGTAGGCTTCAACTTAAATACCACAGACAAAAACAACCAACCAACCAAACAACAAAACAAATGGGTGTAACTTCCTTGACCGAAGGGAATGTTTGGTTTGGGTCCAAAACGACTCAATTAGCATTGAGAAACCTGTAGCATTGAGACACCTAAGCTCAAAAAAAACAAACAAACTAACAAACAAAAAAAAAAAAAACGAAACCCTAGTAGACTACCATACTTCAGAACTGAATTCGCGAAACCAGAGTCAACATCTTCAGTTGTTGGCGGTTGTGTTGAAGGTTTCTTTCATCTGTTGTCGTGGGATATTCACAAAAATTGGGGGACAGCCGAATTCCGTGATGACGTTTGGGGACTGTAATATAGACGCAATCTAAACCGTAGCAAACATACACTAGTCCGCATAACTCCCTCAATGGAAATAGAGAACGCGGCATTTTCAGCTCTGAGAGTGATTGCCCCTTTCCTGACCCTTTGAGTTTGTGACTCGAGGGTTTCAGGTTTTTCTGTGCTTTTCTTTCTTTCTTTTTCCTTTTTTTTTTTTTTTTTTTTTTTGTTGTTGTATTTAAAAAAAAAAATTCTGACGACCACAAATAATACCCAGAAGGGCGATTGATGCACGTTCCATCAACGCTTCCCAGAATTTAAACGGAAATTGTGAATATCTCAGAAAAGGTCATTGGAAGCAGAGAGGGGTGGGGGGGGGGGGGTTGGGATCCCAGGGAGGCAGCCCAGAAATCAACTTTGGCTGTTGATTGCTCATCTAAATAATTCCAAAGCGTCGTGTTGACAGTTCACTTGACATCCGATTCAAGGCCCAGTCCCATCATGTTCTAATGAAAACTTTTAGAAGGGCTTTTGTCTGTAGATTTGTTTGTTCACGTAGTGTTTTGGATACAGGCTACATTTTTTTTTTTTGGGGGTTGGGGAGGGAGAATGAAGAGACAGGGATGAAGGTGGGTATGGCGCTGGTCGTTGGTCACATCTATTTGTCCCTCTTTGTGTGTGTGCGTGCGAGCACACACACACACACACACACACACACACACACACACACACACACACACACACACACACCACATGCACGTACGCGCGCACACACACATCTGTCTGTATGTATTCATATATGTATGTATGCATGTATGTCTGTATGTATTTGTAAAAACACTGTAACATGTATTTCTCTGTGTCTTGATATCTGCCTGTTCCTCCCACGTCCCGTCGCCTCGATCTGTGTGTGTGTGTGTGTGTGTGTGTGAGAGGGAGAGAGAGAGAGAGTGTGTGTGTGTGTACACGGGGAGGGGAGGGGGTTGCCTCCATGCGTAGGAGAGAGAGAGAGAGAGAGATGCGAGAGCCTCGTGCGCGCGTGTGTGTGTGTGTGTGTGCGCGCGCGCGCGCGCGTGCGCACGTGCTCTTGCTTACATTTTGATCATACACTAGCTAGCCATAGTATAGACTGTAGTTTCAAAACAAAGATGCATTAATACAGAATATTTTGGTTGAAATAGTTTTTGTAACGTCGCCTGTTTTCGTACTACCTGGAGATCAAAAGTAATCTCTTGGTACAAAAATTGCAAGACTGAACTCAAAATGGTTTGATAAAAAGCAGGCTCTTTGGGGGTGGGGGTGGGGGGGGGGGAAGGGTAGTCTCAGAGAGAGAGAGAGAGAGAGAGAGAGGACTGTGTTAGGGATAAGAGGGGAAGGCTGGGAGGGGTGGTGAGATATGTAGATATTTACTTATCCTGGTTGTTTATCTAGCCTTTAGTGTATGTTGATCGGGGAAATTAAAGTATATCAAACGAAACACACGTTTAGTAGGACTGGATTCTCTCTGTCCATTCGTGCGCGCGCGCGCGCGCGCGCGCGCGCGCGCGCGCGCGCGGTGTGTGTGTGTGTGTGTGCGTGTGTGTGTGTGCTCGCGCGCGCGTGTGTGTGTGCAACGGATTCAGAGAGAGAGAGAGAGAGAGAGAGAGAGAGAGAGAGAGAGAGAGAGAGAAAGAAAAAAAGTGAAAAGAGTGGATGGAAAAGGGGAACTCCATGAGGATGAATCCTTGTTTGATGACGTCATCAAACATCTCTGACGTTCCAAACAAGCCCGATTTGATGACCTCCAATTTGGCGTGTCTGTCTGTCTGTCTGTCTGTCTGTCTGCCTGTCTGCCTGTCTGTCTGTCTGTCTGCCTGTCTGCCTGTCTGTCTGCCTGCCTGCCTGCCTGTCTGCCTGTCTGCCTGCCTGCCTGTCTGTCTGTCTGTCTGTCTGTCTGTCTGTCTGTCCTTGTCCTTGTCCTGTTTCATTTCGCTCTACCATTGCCATGCTTTGCCCCCTGGTCCTGAATTAAAAGGAGTCCTGCATTAGTTTTGTTTTAAATGTAGTTGAGAGATGAATGATCCAATGTACGCTCCATGATTCCTCCTCCTCCTCCTCCTCCTCCTTCTAACCCCCACCCCCCCACCCCCCCCCCACCCCCACATACACCACACACATTAATCAACAAACCTATCAACCAAACCAAAGGGAGAACAGCAACAAGAACACGAATAACTACATACACAAAACAAAACAAAACAAAACAAAAATCAAACAAAAAAGAAACCAACCAACCAGCCAAACAAACCGACCAAAAACAACAACAAACAAACAAAATAAATACCTAAAGAAACAAACAAAAAACAAACACTACTATATCGGAAATCCGTTGAAAAAAAATTGGCGTGAGGCTAAAGAGAACTGTCTGTCTGTCTGTCTGTCATTCTGTCATTCTGTCTGTCTGTCTGTCTGTCTGTCTGTCTGTCTGTCTGTCTGTCTCTCTCTCTCTCTCTCTCTCTCACTAACCAACCAGCCAATCTGCCAACCAAAGGCAGACCACCACCACCACACCACCACCACCACCACCTACAATACACAAAACCAAAAATACACCTTATAACCAAAACCAACAAGCAAAACAAAACAAAACCAAAAAAAAAAAAAAAGAAAGAAAAAAAAAACCCCCAAAAACAAAAAAACAAAAACACAACGCTACATTAGAAAATCGTTAAAATTGGACGTGATGCTTTAGAGAGAAATCTCTCTCTCTCTCTCTCTCTCTCTCTCTCTCTCTCTCTCTCTCTCTCTCTCTCTCTCTCTCTCTCTCTCTCTCTCTCTCCCATCAACTTCGACTTAAAAAAATCCCAAACACTGGAGAGAACAGCAGCAAACAGCAGGAGTTACAACAAAAAACAACAACACCAACAGACACAACCCAAAATAAACCCTAACCACAAGCCTCTATCCCCCCCCCTTCCCCTCCCCTCTTCCACACCCACATCAGGACACCGGTCACCCCTGATGCTGGAGACAGAAGCTCTGCTGAACTGCTGACCTCAGAGCCTGGTTCACGCCCGATGATGTCATCCCCTTCCGCGAACCAGCCTGACGACATAGATCAAGATAGGGGATCGGGCGAAATCCCCTCTTGATCTGTGTCACGGATCAGGGACTCGAGAGCTGTGTATAACCCCCCTCCACCCGCCCCCCCGCCCCTCCCCCCCCCCCCCCCCCCCCCCTCCCCCCGTTCGATTCCTGCCCAGCGACTCGGGATCCTCACTATAACTCTTTCCCTTTTCAAAGACCAAAGCGACGCCAACAAAAAGCATGAAAACACTGCGGTCGGCGGGTTGAGGCTTTAGACTGGATGTGTGAAGCTGAGATTGTGAGAAGATGAACTGGGGGTGGGTGTGGGGGGGGGGTGGGGGTGGGGGTGGGTCAAGCTGGTTTGAAAGTACAGCAGAATTTGACAGCAGCAGCAGTTTTTAAGCTCAGCTTCCTCGATCAGTCAGCGACCTAGAAAGAGAAGAAAACGCGATGGTCAAGCCGTATACACACTAGCCACGTTCATACAGATAAGCTCATACACATTAGCACGTTCACATAGATAAGCTTAAACACACATTCATAAAGATAAGCTTATTCACATTGTTCACATTCATAAAGATAAGCTTATTCACATTAGCCACATTCATACAGATAAGCTTATTCACATTAGCCACATTCATACAGATAAGCTTATACACATTAGCCACATTCGTACAGATAAGCCTATACACATTAGCCACACTCGTACAGATAAGCTGATGCACAGAAAGCCACATTCATACAGATAAGTTTATACACATTAGCCACGTTCACATAGATAAGCTTACACACACTAGTCACATTCATACAGATAAGCTTATACACATTAGCCACATTCACACAGATAAGCTTACTTATATTAGCCACATTCATACAGATAAGCTTATACACATTAGCCACAATCGTACAGCTAGTACAGATAAGCTTATGCACATTAGCCACATTCATACAGATAAGCTTATACACATCAGCCACATTCATACAGATAAGCTTATTCACATTAGCCACATTCATACAGATAAGCCTATACACATTAGCCACATTCATACAGATAAGCTTTTACACATTAGTCACGTTCACATAGATAAGCAGTCACATTACACATACAAGTCATACAGATAAGCTCACCACATTCATACAGATAGCTCACTTACTGACAGCTTACAGTATCTTGTGTAGGTAAGCTCTCTCTCATTCCACACATAGTCTATTTTCATTTTGAGTGTATGAGACATATTATGCTCCGGACTTAAAAGAAATGACAAACTGTTGCACTTTTAGATCCGATTTTTCAACTGTTTTCAAACACAAAGAGCTAAAATCTCCCCTGAAATCATGGCGTAAGATCGTTTCTTCAGGACAAAATGATTGCCAACTGGATTATTTTGCGTCTGTGTTTAGTTCGTACACCGGGTGCTTAAAAGCTGAATCAAACTGTCATCTGCATGCAATATATTCTTCAGTCTTTTTTTTTCTTCTGTCTGGCAGCACTGCGAGACTAGGCGCATTACCATTTAAACTGCCAAATTTCTGACTGTTTCACACACACACACACACACACACACACACACACACACACACACACACACACACTTCTCACTCTGACTGACTGACTGACTGAAACCATTTACTGTCAGAACAACATAATGTTGTACTGACATAAAAAAAAAAAAACACGTAATAAAATTAATGAGATACGAAAATAACACAAATAACATCTGAATGACATAAAAAAATCAAAAAGGAAAATTAACAGGGAAACATTTAACATTTATAAGTACAATACTAAAATCAGAAATTGTAACAATAAAACAAAAACATTATCACACACACACACAGACAGACAGACACACACACACACTGACACGCCCCGGTCGCCTCCCCTCCTCTCCCACTGTCAGTCGAAAATAGCCTTGCATGTAGCGATACGCCATCACTGATTGCAGCAGCACACTACAACTTGAGTAGGCCTAGTGTGCACGCGTGACCAGAGCCGATTTACTCCTTCAGCTTCTAAAAAAGTTACGAAAAGAAAGCAAGCGTTGCATTTTATGTGGACACCTAGCACATCAGCGTTGGGCTGCTCGTGTCCACCACTCCCTGAAATCCGATATCCGCTGCATTGGCGAAAGCTGTTAGCCCCGCCGACTCGCATTTCCGAGGCCAGGGAGTTGGCCGCAGGGTTGGAATGGAGTTGGAAACTCGATGTTTATTGCCTTTTCTTGTTGGCCTCCAGTCGCACTGACATGCGAGGATGTGAAACGCAGTGGGTGGGAGAATGCTTTGAAGAACCAGTCTGAAGCGCTTTCAGTTAGTGCCAGACAGTTCATGCCGATTGCCGGCCGCTACTTTTTTTTTTTTTTTTTTCTCAATAGGCCAGTGATGGAGGGTATTACTGCTTTTTTTTTTTTTTTTTTTTTTTTTCAGCGCCAAGGGCGGAACGGGGAGGGGTGGGGGTGGGGGGTAGGGGGGTGGGGCTAACGGTGGAGAATTTGAGTTACTAAGTTCGTGACCCCAATACTGTAACCCATGGTATGTGAAAATGCATGTATAAAGAATGATAAATGTTAGGCATCTGGTGTGTGTGTGTGTGTGTGTGTGTGTGTGTGTGTGTGTGTGTGTGTGTGTGTGTGAATAACCTATATGTATGTACATCTATCTATATTATGTGTATATATCTATTATCACACACAGTCGAAGCCTCTTATAGCGAAGTCGGATATAACGAAGCAAAAAAAGGTTGGTCCTGACATAAATCCTTCTTTACGTGACTTAAAATACGTCGGATGTAATGAAGTCGGATGTAACGGAATGCCGTTTACAACGAAATGGTTTTGTGGTCCCCAGCGTGCGATCACGCTGGTCATAACGAAGCAGCTGCCTATAGCGAATCATATGTTTGGCCTCGTGACGAGTTCAAGCCGGATATAACGAAGTGGTTACTTTTGTGTTCGTTTTGTACTGGGTTATGAGGATGGCAAAGAAAATAATTAGCCTTTTGAGGTAAAGTAAGGTAAGATGATGCTGCTTATAGCCCAGCCGATCGCAAAGGGCCATATCCGGGCTGTCACCGCGTTGAAGTCAACTTATAAGTCAATAATTCAAAAAGAAAATCATTCACACAAACCTTTAAAATACACGTTCTAAAAAACACATGGGAAATTTCATTAAAAATCTTTCTTCTGTAAAAATCTTACATCAGATAAGGCTAATGTTAATCTCTTTCAGAAATTAAAACGTCACATCAGGTGGAGCATCTCTGAACAAGGTTTTAAGGAGTGTGCCGTAAAATGTTTATGTTGCGCACCATGCAAGTCTCATCACTCTAAAAGAATATGTTTCGCTGTGAGTGGTACATGACAGAATGCACCACAGAGCTTCTTCACACCTTTTAAAAGATAAGAACAGCAGTGGCCTGTATGCACACGGCACAAGACTGTTCCTTCATTACGGCCGCCTCGGGAACATGGTAAAACTCTGTCAGGTTTGGACGGATTTTGAATGGTTTGTTATCCGTCTGCAGTTTCCATTCCTCTTGCCAGAGGTCTTTGACGTAAGCCTGGGCTTTAGGTTCAGATCAGTGTGAATGATAGACAGTCTGCTTAATTAAGTTGTGGCACTCTTGGCAGGTGATCAACCACTCATTTTTTCGAATGCCCACATGGCTGGGAACCCGAGCAAAAACTATGTTGTATCCACTTGATTTCAGGGAGGTGTACAGTTAGTATAATTTCAGCAGCTGAAGGTGCTTGAGGTGACAGCTGGCGATGGCCTCCAAAGCAGAAAGGGAGTCCCATAAAATGAGGAAATCTTAATGTTTGGATTTAGAGACCATTTCAAGAGCCAGGACCAAGACTGTCAAGTCAGCAGCGTCGATGGAGCTGTCAGTGGGAATGAGTTTAGAACACCTCTTAGGAGGGTCTGCTGCAAAAACACAGCAGAGGCAACTCCCTCCTCAGATTTGGAACCGTCGGTGAAAATTCTTGTGAAGGATGGAAAACTTGGAACACATTTCGAAGAAGGACTTATACGTCAAGGAGCTAGTGGTGTGTATGTGAAATACGAGGCTACATCAAACCAGCTTTCCGGAGTGAAGAAACTCCATGGTGGGTCAGCAAAAACTTGGACAAATCACACACGACTCCAAGGTCTATATCTGCATTGTTGTTGTGTTCTTCTGCATACGCAGGATGATACTCCTGCGGACACCCCTTGTATAGAAAGGCAAGGACTAATCCCATCCTCTCAACAAAGGGAGCGGAATTTTGTGTGTGTATGACCGTTTTTGTTTTATCCCCGCCATTAAGGCAGCCATACTCCAACTTCGGGGAAGGTGCATGTTATGTGTAACGTGTCATCCATACCAACGGCCAAACTGGCCTTCTCTTCCGAAAGTTGATGATGGGATTTTACGTGTGTGCAATATTGTTATGCATGCGTTTCACACGGAACCTCGGTTTATAGTCTCATTCGAAGGACTGTATGGGAAAATGGAGTCAGAACTAATGTTAACTCCGAGGGACACCCCTCCCTCCCCGTACCGAAATGGCCCAGCGGAGAGATTCGAACCCGCAACCCTTGGATTACGAGTCTCTACCAACTGAGCTATTCCAGCCCCCTCTGCATTGTTCAAATGGGGAAGAACACGGATTCCCAAGGGTAGAATGGAATTCCCAAGGGTGGAATGGTCATCGAATATTTCTTTTGGAACCTGGGGTCAAAAACACAGTCATAAGCAGGGTTGTAGGGTTCAGAAGAGAGATTCAAAACAGCAGTTCAAGGCAAATGTCAGCCGACGGGTTCGAGAGGGATGGTTCTCCTACCCCAGCATACAGACTATACACAGAGGTAGTGTGTGTGAAATGCATCCTGACACAGTTACAGCCTTTGCTGGTGGATGGGATCTAGACTTTTCAGACAGGATGGTCAGGCCGAGCCATAGGGCACACATCCATTCCAGAGCCCTGTAAAGATGGAAAAGAGTTTTTTTTATTTATTTATGTGTTTATTTTATTTTATTTAAATCAGCGCCCCAATCCGTGTGTGGCACAACTCTCCGAATCTTTCGGGCAGGCAGTTTTTCACTGTTGGATGTGACTTCTGAGATCTTTTCCTTCAAAGTTCATGGTTGAGATTTTTCTTCGTCCAGTGGCGGCAACGATGAGCCTTATCTGTTGAGTCAAAGAGAATGACATCTGAGGGATTTTTTTTTTCTCCTGTCCAGTGTGGCAGCAATCGTCCTTTTCTGTTTTATTACAGTAGTGAAAATACGAGGGATTTGTTTCCATCCAGTGTGGCAACCCTGGAGAAAGGTCCAGTGACGGTGAGGAAAGACCCACTGACCACAGGGAAAGTCCTGTTGACAGTGGGAAAGACTACAACTTTGGATTCTCTCTTGAGGGCACATAAGACCGTATGGCGAAAAGCTTGGCTGTGTCTGGAGTGGCACTCTCATCATCTGTCCGTGGGCAGGGGTGGTTGGGGTTGGGTGGGTGTGGGGTGTGCTCGACAGCTGGAGGGTGGTGTTTTTTTTTGCCGGTGGGCTCTGCAGTCATGAAATACGGGCTGGTACACCCATGGGGACGCTACTTTAAGGCTGTTATGAGTTGCATCCTGTAGTCTGATTTACCTCTGTTCTGGAGCAGTTATGTAAATCAATTACTTCAGTGTTTATTTCCATGCTAGTGCATATTCCAATGACCTAACAGTGTGAAACAGTAAACGAACAGTGCAAAAATCCGCCTACCCCCCTCACCCGTTCAAATCGTGGTGCCGTGTAATTTGTTCTGACAACCTCTTCTTCTGAAGTCTTCAGAATAATACAGTGAATTGTGTTCGCCTATTCCACTCATCCGTTTCTCTAACCCTTCAAACTGCACTGTAGACCTGTCTGGTCTGTCTATATTTATGTACAGCCAAATGTTGGAAACAATCAAAAAGAAAATTTTTTATTAAAATGTATGACAACGTAGTAAACGAACCCATGTAGGCGAGTGCGCATGTGTGTGTGTGTGTGTGTGTGTGTGTGTGTGTGTGTGTGGTGTGTGTGCGTGCGTGCAACGTGGCTCTTGTGAGTGCAAGATTGTTTTTCATTTTGCTGTCCCATCTTCTGTGTCACCTCAGTGGCACTGCACCCACACTGCCCCTCCCGATCCCCTGTCCACAGCCACAGCCCGGCTCCCCCCACCGCAGCCCCGGCACCAGCAATCCACAAGGAGCAGTCAATGTCAAGTCGTCAAGAGGCAACCCACCGGGGGAGACACTGCACTGCTGCTGAGTCACTTCGGTGGTGTTCAGTGGCGCCTGTTCTGATCTAACATACGCAGGACACCACCTACTGAGCCCCTTACTGACGACAATAATTGCTTTGTCGCGGAGCCGGCATGAGTGAGCTCTCCCTCCGAAGGGCGCCACCACGTCCTTCCAACGACAGCCCCCATGGACTCGCCGATACCGGTGACCCCGCGACCGACGGAGTCAAACCAAGGTCATGGACGTGGAGAGGACTTCGGAACTGAGGTCACCATGAGAGCAGGGCATGAAGGGCCACAGAATATGAGACCTAAAAAAAAAATGCTGATAGATGAGAATATGGATAATGAAGATGATGCTTCGGATTTCCATTCCGGTCTGAGACAGGGCTGTGCTCTACGCTTACTTTCACAACGTATTCCGGCGTCAACCAGACCCGAGAGATATAGACACCTGCAGTGTTGGTCAGTAAATTTGAGCAGCATTCTATGAGATGTATCCATTTAGTGGATGAAAGTCGACAGTGCGGTCCCGGGAGTCTTCCCAAGTGAGCTCTTAGCAAACTTAACTCCCGGTAGGAGCCGGTCGGGATAGAAAATTCCCACATGGGTCTGATGGGAATCGAACCTACGGCTCTCCCAGCCGGGGAGTCCATGACAATAACCACTTCGCCATGGCGGCTGGTGAGTGCAAGACTTCAGTCCATATTTTCATTCATGCATTGCTGTTATTTTTCTGTCAGAAGGTTTTCCATTTTGGAGGTGTGTGTGTGTGTGTGTGTGTGTGTGTGTGTGTGTGTGTGTGTGTGTTAATGCTGCTGGCTGCCTTCATGGTGAACCATGACAGATAGTGTGTGTGTGTGTGTGTGTGTGTGTGTGTGTGTGTGTGTGTGTGTGTGTTTTTACGCTTAGGTGCCACATCCATGCTCGTGCTCAGTTCGTGTTCAGGTCTTCGGTATCGGTGAAGGTCATGAGAGATCGTTGCTGCAGGTTTGTCTTAGCTTCATCTGGAGGGGAGCTCACTCTCACTGGCACCAGGACTCACCAGCTCTCCCTGTGGTGTCCGCTTGGGGGCTTAGTAGCCGGTGCCCTGTATATCTTTGGTCAGTAACCGTGTTTTCATGTGTAGGAGCAACTAGTCGGTAACATATCAACTTCGTGTTGGATTTATTGATCTATTTTTGTGTTCCTGCCAACTTTTCGTCTTCATTTTCGTCTTCGTTTTATTTCTTCTTCTTCTTCTTCTTCTTCTTCTTCTTCTTCTTCTGTCTGTCTGTCTGTGCTGCAAGTTTCTGATATAACAGTGTAGTCTACACCGTGATGCGAATTTGGGGTAAAGTCTACAGAGCTTCGTGTCGAGTGATACGATACGATATGAAGAGACAGAGTCGGTTCCAGAGGTAATCACCGACCCCAAAGGGAGCAAACTCACTCCCCGTCTGTATTTGGGGGCCCAGACGGGCAATTTACATCAATGAAGGCTTCGCTTACACGTAGACATCTTCAACAGACCGTTTGATCGTTAATTTCATTTACATATTCATCGGCGTCGTTCACATATTTGTGTATGGCAATTCTGGGATATTTTCCTATATAATTGAATGACAGGTGTTACATAGTAAAACCCACTTCCCTTCTTTCTGTCTCTGTCTGTCTCTGTCTCTGTCTGTTGTCTGTCTGTCTGTCTCTCTCTCTCTCTCTCTCTCTCTCTCTCTCTCTCTGTGAGTCTCTGTATGTGTACGAGCGCGTGCGCGTGTGCGTGCGAGTGAGTGAGTGAGTGAGTGAGTGAGTGAGTGAGTGAGTGAGTGAGTGAGTGTGTGTGTGTGTGTGTGTGTGTGTGTGTGTGTGTGCGTGCGTGCGTGCGTGCGTGCGTGCGTGCGTGCGTGCGTGTGTGTGTGCGTGCGTGCGTGCGTGTGTGTGTGTGTGTGTGTGTGCGTTTATGTATCCAATATGGCCAGTTTCATATATTTCTTACGCGTATTTTTAGATTCGTAGTACTATTCATTCTTCATAGAATTATTATTATTCTGTAAAAAAAAAAAAACAACAACAATCGAGGAAAGGATCTCCCCATCAGGACGACTTTGTGCCTGCTCACAGGAGGGCCGTCTTCAGTTTGGTTCTAAACTGGTGTCGGCAGGGACCTCACGGCGGTCATGTCCCCTTGACTTTGGCTGCTCCCCGTGGATTGCCGGTGCTGGGCCCGCGTCAGGACAAGGCAGGGTGTGGCTGTGGAGGGGGAGCGGAGGTGGAGGCAGTACGTGCCACTGAGGTGGTACAGAAGATGTGGCAGACAAACGAAAAGATACAGCGGCGATGGTTCTAAAACAGCGCTGTGTGGTAGATGGGCTGGCTATAGGTATACTGAAACTGCGCGCGCGTGAGAGTGCACGCACTAGTATTAAGAAATGATACAATACATTTCAAGTAGGCATATTTTGTGAAGTCACAGGCAAATCTAACATGGCTGCCACTTTTTTAAATTTCTTTTCCCTTTAAAAAAAAAAAAAAAAAAAAAATTTTATTTTTAAAAATTTTTTAAATTGCCCCAGCGTTTTATATTGTGTTTCACTGGAACTGTATACGTGGCTCCGCCGCTCGTTCGTAATAAGGCCCTAACAGTCACATTTTAAGTTTACGTTCTGGCGAGAATTTGAAACACCTACAATTAACTTTGTAAACGAATCAAATGCAAGGGACTGAGTGGGCAGACGTTCACACATAGGGGTGAATTAAGAGGAACGGATCATGAACACAAAGCTGTACGTGTGTGTGTTTGTGTGCGTGTGTCCGTGCGTGCGTACGTGTGTGTGTGTGTGTGTGTGTGTGTGTGTGTGTGTGTGTGTGTGTGTGTGTGTGTGTGTGTGTGTGTGTCTCTCTTGTAATGTTGCGAGGAGTCCG
>JADBJO010000947.1:42500-52500 GCA_016801955.1 Conus betulinus
TCGCCTCTTCCAGGTTGGCTATGGAGCTGGTGTTGCCAGCTGAGTGAAAAACCAGGTCTAATTCCATTCAGCAAACATTGCTTCCATAATTCCTTAGCTCCATCTCCACGTCCATCTGTCGTCCTGCTGAGACGTGTTGGGTTTGTTACAGGAACTGAAACGTCAATGGGCAAGCGTCATGATCAGAGAGATGGAAGAGACCTACCACCAGTTGTGTAGTCTGAAGTTTGTCTGCTAGCAGAGTGAAGCGCTGTACTATGGGCTTTCTTTCCGTGTTGGAGATTTACCCCACTGACCCAGGATTTAACCCTTTGTTGTCCTAAGCCTGCTGTATTGTTGCTGCTGCTTTGCTGTTGGAGGCGAGAATAATAATCTTGGCGTTATAGTCTTTCTCCAGGAAGTGCGCAGGTGCTGAGTTGAAATCTGGCACCAAACTAGCTGAATCCTTTGGTCAACTGTAGGCACAGTTCCCGTCCTGACAGTGTAGGTGTTGCAGTGTTGATGTGGGGGACTGAACTTGGCTGATACCGGCTGGTCATGGAAGTTTTCACCTCTTTCATAGCCAATGAGGGGAAACCTGGTGCTGGTGCCAGACTGGCTGTTTTGTGTAACTGCAGTTACCGCTCTTGCTGCTGGCGATGTTCTAACCACATTGCAAACATCCTCTGCTGAGTGACCTGAACACACCATTTGATCTTGGCTCCTATGAACTCTGCAGTTATATACGACTAAGATGCAATTATTGTCATCAGAAGGGGGCTTAGCAGGTGTTGTCCTGCATGTGCTGGATCAGTACAGGCTACACTGAACACCACTGAAGTGACTCGTCAGTGGAGTAGTGTGTCCTCCGGTGGGTTGCCACTCGACAACTTGACATTGACAACAACAACTTGACATTGACAACTTGACATTGACAACTTGACATTGATTGCTCCCATTGGATTGTCAGTGCTGGGGCTGCGGTGGGCCAGGCCACGCTGTGGCTGTGGATGGTGGGCTGGGAGTGGGGTCGAAATCAGCAGTGTGGATGTGGTGCCACTCAGGTGGTACAGCAGAGATGCTTCTTGCTGGCGACATCACCTGTTATCCTATTCTAGCAACTTCAAGAACTTTACTTTCCCACACAGTCATGACTGCGATTACATTGCAGCCATGGCCATCATTTTTGGATTTCCATTTATAGCGGGAATTATTTGGCTGGAAGCCTCTGTTCTTTGGTATGACCTAGACAATACCCTTCTTCAATATTTCACCAACAGACTTATGAAAGTCTTGAATATCTTTGTGGGGAAATTTACATCCTTTCCTTTGAATAACGGCAAAAGGGATGCACACTGAATGAAACTGGGCGATTACCTGATATTGAAATGGACATGCCAGTAAAATTAGGCTTTAAAGTGACTCACTATTAGCACTATTTAATCATTTTTTTTCGCGCATTGCGGAATTACCCTTCTTTTGCATCTCCAGTTTATTGTAAAACCATCTAACGAATGTTGAATAATAAGATTAAAAAGCCTGTTAGAAAAAAAAAACAAACAAGTAAATAAACCTCCCGTTACATACCAGTTCAAGGTAGATAAACCAGTCAACGCCATTTCCCTCATGTTAGCAATAAAACAGTAAAGAAAGAAAGCAGCAGAGCACGTGACTCCAACCGTTCTCCCAGCATGTCTACACTCTCTAAACATCTCGCACCCCCATACTTCCTTTCTCTGTTCACTTCTCCGTCTGTCCCACCTCTCGCTAATCCCACGTGTCGCACGTGTCTGTTCTCGTTCTGTTGTTGCTGGACCCCAGGGAATACTGATAAAGTAAAGCCCTGGCCTGTGAAGTGTTCGGTGGAGGGCGAGCTGTTTCGCTTTGCATGTCACATTAATGTCAGGTGATGTGACCCCTGCAATCGGCTTGACTGGATAGCTTACGATTGACGTATTATCAAAAAGAAACAGACGGAACAAGACAGAAAAAAAGCCTTCATTTCCATTTGGTGTTTCTTTGCTCAGTCATACTGACCAAGGACTTTTTACACTTTGGTGAAAAGTGATACCAGCCATATATGATGATTTCTCTTGGGCATATACAGAGTGGAGGAATGGAGTGTGTCAGAGGTGAACGTCCAGCCAAGGACTCAGACGACTGCTGAGTGGCAAACTACGCACTGGGACTGTGTTATATATCACCAGACCGTAAGTCGTTCTTCCATTGACCACCAGACCATGGAATGGACTTTTTATCAACTGTTAAAAACAACCCAAAACACTGGTGGATTTTCGTGTACATCCAGGACTACCTGCCGGCCTGGTCGATGTAGAATAAATGTGATTACATTTTCCCTCAGTCAGTGCCATATTTCGTGCATGAAAAAAAATTGTAAGGCATTGAAAACATTGTGGTTGGAATTAACCCCTTCAACGCCCAAGCTCAGAAATTTTGAGAGTTGAAACATGCATACTGTACATCTATAACCCGGAAAATTTCCAGGGAGATGACGCGATGTAAAGAAGCCTTGGTAACAACTGAAAGAAAAAAGAAAACAAACAGAAATACTCTCCTTTGCACGTACAGAATGCTTGTTTCAGCTTGGAAAGTTGGTACTGGGGAAGTGAAGGGGTTAATCACAGCTATAAAACGATTCAAATTCACCAGCTGCCAAGCGCGATGATATTAGCGTCGTGGAGTCCCGTCTGGGATGTCATGGCTTTGAATCCCATTAGAGCCGTTTATTTGTGTGAATTTTTCTGCTCTGGCAGCTTCCTCCCGGAGTCGAGTCTGCCTTTGTGGTCGACTGGGCTATGAACACAATTGACCTGCACATCATCAGTTCGAGTGACATGAAAGACGGTTTGTAGAATTTTTGTGTCAGGTTCTGCCATCTGCAACAATTGAAATATCAAAGTCAACGACAGTAATGAAAATAAGATTTTGTTTTTCGACACAAATCTGGATTTAAGATCTGGTTCACCAACAAAACCTGTCTCAGAGAGCTGCCATCAGGAAATGTCTGAAGTTGCACGTCCTGGTCACTCTTCCTATTCGTGTTGCAGACTCTTTTATGTTTTCTGACTTGTGTTAGACTTGAATTGTGAAATTCCCAAATGGGGACTACCATCACGTATTTGGGAGACAACGGAAAGGTTAGAACGACTTTGAATTCTGTGCACTTTTCATCTGAAAGCCTAGCTGGGTAACTCAGTGTCTAGATAATAATGTTGACACCAGTTATGGACAAGGACACAGTTTATTCCTAGAGGAAAAAGTAAATTGTTTCCATTTCCAAATGATCTTACACAGTAGCAGAAGGTATTTCTACAGAAAGGTTGAGCCATCTTTAGCTGGTGAATATCCTTGAAATGTGTTATTCCACCCGATTTTAACTGCTTGCAGCAGACAACCCTTACAATAAAGTATCATGCATTTCAATTGAAGAAACAAAAGAGCTACAAACAAAGGGCACAACTTTGACAGTCACCAACAGAAATAGCCAGCTTTTGGAACGTAACTGTTAAGCAGGGTGGGTCTGTTAGGGCCAAATAACGTTTTCTTGTGTAGTTCATTGCTGCTTACAGGCAGATGAGAACGTGTGCCCTAATGGCTCCAGGACTCACGGATATAATCCTTCTCTCCCTTTATCTGAAGCATTCCCAAAGGTCTCGATATACAAGTAATTGTTATTGTATCCAAGTGCAAGTTTTGATGTTAATTTAGATGGTCAATGTTCTAGCCATCAGCGCCAGCAAGGGCACGATTTGATACCGGTGAAATAACACCGCGCGAAAAGCTTGAAGCCGATTGTGTTGGCATTGACTCCTGACCACAATCTGCTTAAACCAGGATGTTGAGATTCATGGACATGCGTGTGTGAACTGCGTGGTGCACATTGGTTGTTTTTTTTTTTTTTTTTTTTTTTTTTTTTAAGCACACGAGTAGTGCCTGCGAATAGTATCTCAGTGTGATCCATTTCAACTCTTATTGCTGAATGTGGACAGGTCTTCATTTGCTGCTCTTTGCAAAACCCACTCCTTCCTTTTTAGACTTGATCTGAAAACACGGCTTTTGATGAATGTTTTGTTTATACCCCACCCTTCTCCGTCACCCATCACTGGTCATATCTTTGCGCATTCCCCTTTTTTGGTGTGTGTGTGTGTGTGTGTGTGTGTGTGTGTGTGTGTTTCCTTCGCTGTCTCATTCATGGTATGCACTGGCATGAGTGAGGTGTGTCATCATGTTTTTGGATGTATGAACGCTGGGTACAGAACATGACACGAAATTGTAGCAATTGTGACTCTTTAATTACCCACCCTCTCTCTCTCTCTCTCCTGTGTGCGTGTGTGTGTGCGTGCGTGTGTGTGTGTGTGTGTGTGTGTGTGTGTGTGTGTGTGTGTACGTTTGAGCTCCTAGCTCTTGATAACTATTACAGATTAGATTGCATCTTACCAGCACTGGCGCTGTGAAAAATCTAACGCAAAGAAGGCGTGTCAGTATTACTTTATTACTCCTCCCCTGTATCCCGTCGTCTTGTTCACAGTGAGTTATGCACTGTTCCAGTTACTGTGTTTCCATGACAAAACTGACTGTGACCGGTTTCGGACTTCATTTCTGTCTGAATATTGGATATGTTCTATCATGACATGGCCTCAGAATGGGTTTTGAAAGATCAGTTGGGGGTGGGTGGGTGGGGGGGGGGGGGGGGTCATAGTTTTAGTATTTACCTGTAATTTTTACACTAAGACGGGTAATGAAAAAGTAAATTCATAGGCACATAGATCTATTTATACTTAAATTCAATCGAAATTTCTGCTTTTCCAACAATACTCTTCGAAAACGTTTGCACTTTATTGATTATTTCAGAGTTACCGCATTTCCATTGAAATCCACCATAACTGTTCTTTCAGCGAATGTCTTTTTCAGAACAGTGTCCTATTTCAGTGCCGCAAAAAATCAGGGTCTGCTGCCTAGGTTACTTAATGCTGGAAGTATGACCTCGATAGTGTGTCTGTTGGCTGCTACAGTGCAAAAAGTGGCACAGGGGGAGGAACAATAAAGAACAATTGAACTGAATTACAAAAGAATTACATGTTTTATTTTGCGTTCGTTTGTGCACACAGTTCCAGTCCTGGATGACCTCCCCTGTCGACTAAGTGATGATAAACAGAAGTTACATTTATTTGATTCCCTCCTTCCCCTTCCATCCCCACGTCACCACTGTCCCCTTTCTACTGTTTTTCTGTCTCTCTTTCTCTCTGTTTGTCTGGCTGTTGCTTTCTCCTCCCTCTTCTTCCTTTCCCTCTCTGCGGATCCTGTGTCCTGACCCGGTGCGCTTTCTCTGGCTCAGCTTTTCCCAATCCTTTGTGTGACTCGTCTATTTCCCTTCCAGTTCTGAAAGGGTTTTTTTTTTTTTTTTTTGCTACGCCGATGTCTTCTATTTCACTTTTACTTCTTTTCAGTTACTGGCACTGTGTTCACCATTTTCCTCGGCTTTGCATATATTTGTTAAATCCCTCGAGCACCCCCCCCCCCCTCCCCTTCTCTCTCTGTTTGCCTGTCTATCTGCCTTGTCTTAAGGCTGTAATGCTATGACAATAAAACATTTGTCATTGTCATTGTCATTGTCTATCTGTATATCTGTCTGTCTCTCTGTCCGCCTCTCTCTCTCTCTCTCTCTCTCTCTCTCTCTCTCTCTCTCTCTCTCTCTCTCTCTCTGTCTGTCTCAACTTCTATTTCAGTGTACAACACTTTGTTCCAGCTGGCGACACGTTGAACTGTAATTAAATGGCTTCGGAACAGGTCTCTGTGTTCCCAGAATCGATCTGACTCAGGCATCTTTGTATCTGCGTTGTGCTTGCTTTCATGTTATTTCAAGATACGAGATGGAAAATCTTATTCCAGAGTAAAAAACACAAACAAAAAAAAAAACATGGAGGGAATTGGATCAAACAGACCAAAAGAAGGAAAAGGGAATGTTACAGCAATGGCTCAACAGGCTACAATTTGCAATACATACGGAACAAAATCGACATCGAGAAGAAGAACACGACTGCAACAGAAAACTGTAAAATGATTTATGATGACAGCCGTCTGAAAGTGATATTTTTTAGAATGTTGCTCGAGAATCAGTGGGACTGTAAACAACATGTTTCAAGTTGCTTTTTGAAGAGTCTTCGTGAAGTTTTTAGGATCCAAAACTGGCTTTGCGTTTCAAACTTAGACCGTGCCATAGAAACTGTGCGACAAACAAAACTCAACATTTCACTTCTTCTGACTTCTTATTGTTATGCTTTCTTTCAGTGCTGACGTGGTCGTCACTGATGTCTGGGTTCTAAACAACGCGTCTTCAATCGACGACACCTCCACGAAGTGAGGGAACCTCAATAGACATTTTGTGTCTCTGTGTTGCTCTCTGTATCTTCCTTTCTGCATAATATTCATTCATTCATTTGGGCTAATTTCGCTGCTTGAACGATCTTCTCTTTCTCTTGTCGTCAGCGTTCATTCTGCCAGTTTCATTGTTGAACAAAATTATTGCATAGTTCGTATTAAGAGGTTTTTTTTTTTTCATCTTTGCTCCAGTTCAGCTCTCTCTCTCTCTCTCTCTCTCTCTCTCGACTCTCTCTCTCTCTCTCTCTCTCTCTCTCTCTCTCTCTCTCTGTGTCATCATTGTAGGCTGGGCTGTAAGAAGCATTATTTTACTCTCTCTTTCTCTGTAGCTCCATGCCACCACTGTTCCTGTAAATCTGTCACACTGTACCTCCCTCTCATCACAACTCAACAATACACAGCACAACTCTCTCTCTCTTCCCCTTTTCTCTACTACTCTCTCTGTCTGTCTCTCTGTCTCTCTGTTTCTGTCTCTCTGTCTCTCTGTCTCTCTCTCTCTCTCTCTCTCTCTCTCTCTCTCTCTCTCTCCTGTGTTTCTCCCCATCTGTCGTCGTCGTCGGTTTAATGTCCTTTCACTATAGTGATTCAGACAGCTCCCCGTCTGTCTGTTTGCCTGTCTGTCTGCCTGCCTCTCTTTCTGTCTGTCTCTCTATCTCTCCCCCTCCTCCAGTGTTCTCCCTGTCTGTCTGTCTGTCTGTCTGTCTGTCTCACTGTGTGTGTGTGTGTCTCTCTCTCTCTATCAGACTTTCTGTCTGGCTGTGTCTGTCTGTCTCTTTTTCCTTTCTATCCTTTTCTTCCTTTCTCAGTTCATCTGTGTGGTAAAAGAAAGTGCTGGAGCAGACCGGTCCCTTTCTGTTCCTTTGAACCATCACTCACAACTTCCATCCCCATCTCTATATCCACCTCCCCCCCCCCCACCTCCACTGCCTACATGCCTGTCAGTCCTTGTGCTTTTAGCCCAAAGGCAAGGGACAGGGGACTCCCTCATGGGAGAGGCAGCCAAGTGAATTGTTGGCAGAGAGCCTGCGGGGAGTGAGGGGGGGGGGGGGGGGGGTGGGGGGGGGGGGGTGGAGGGAACAAGCTGATTGGTTGGTGGTCAGACGCCATTTTGCTGCCCATTCTGTCTCTGGGGGCAACTATCTGGACAAAAGAGGAGACCCGGGGCTTGCATCTCTGTATTTCCCTGGCTGAACTGTGCGCCATGAAAATAGCTGAATACCTTGGGCAACGTCAGCCACCCTGTGTTCTTTGAATTCATGAACTGCGTGCTATGAAAATAAGCGAAATACTGTGAGTAATATCAACCACCCTTTGTTCCTGGAGTGTATGAACTATGTATGTCTCTGAATCACAGTGACAATGATGTTGTAGTTTGGATTTCAGGTCATGCAATATTTGAGGTGAAAAATCTACGGAGTAGCTTTTTTTTGTAATAAACATTTTATATTGCATTGTATTTGTATATTTTTTATATAAAAGAAACAACACACACACACACACACACACACACTCACACACACACACACACACACACACACACACACACACACATAATGAAGAAAGAAATGGAGAGAGGGGAACATGGAGTGGGTGGTGGAGGAAAAGGGGAAGGGGGCATATACGAAATGGGATAACCTATTATCATATTCTACGCAGCAGCTTGCCAAGAATGCCATGGGAGATAATTGTGAAAATGTTTGTTTCTTTCACAGCCCACAAACCCCAAACCCAAGAATATAATCAGACATGTCTGTTGCGAGGGAGAAAATGCACAGAGACTAACGTGTCTACAGTTCAGGACTTCCTCCCATCTTTGTCTTGCAACTTTGGACAAGAAACAGTGTGTACAGACTGAATGCTGGTCATACCTATTTCTCCCATTCTGAGTTTTTTTTTAAGAGCAAGGAGGCTGTGTGCTGGATACACTGCGATATACTAGTCAGCTCTGAACATCTTTTAACTGAGTGTTGGGTCGTGTACAAACAAAGACACAAACATGTGTTTCCAGATTCCATGAAGACCTTGCTTGGAGATGTTTCACCCGATGCGAGTTTCAAATTTGTAAAAGAAAACTCATTATTTATTGCTTGTTTCGTGGTTGGTGATAATCTTTCTTATATGTATCAATGCTTCAGTTTCGGCACTTGGCTCAATTCGGGTTGTTAGACTTAGCTATTTAACATGTACACGGTTTAATTTGTGGCTGCTTGCAGTCCTATAATGATCTCAACGGTTGGCGTGGCTACAAACATGATTTGACACAGTTGAAGGATGGGAGGGTACCATAGGTTTCGTTTTTTTTTTTTCTATCTATCTGACTGACAACTCGTTTTGCATTGATCGTTTGGCTCAGGCCTTGACTAATGTAGAGTTAATCCTGGCATTTTAACTGTTGTGATCCTCCGTGGCACCCCTCTAGTAGTGCTCATTATCCTGGCTCCCCATACATATCTACACCCAGTTTGTCCCATCACAGTTCCGGCAATCCGCAGGGAACACTCAGCACAGTCCTGATGACTTCTGCCCCAGACTGGCAGCTTTGAAGGAACTCATCACGGGCATGCACGTGGACAGCATGTTGAGACTGATGTCGGTGCACGAGCAGGGCATAAGGGCCACAGGATTGAATGCTGGTCATGATGATCATCGAGGATGATGAGGGGGATGAAGATGATGCCATGGAATTCCATTGTGGTCGGAGACTACGTGACATTGCTGTACTCTAAGCTTCATGTATCCTGAAGTCGAGCAGGCTGGATAGATGGAGACAGCCACTGTGTTTGGACAGGAAATTGGAGCATCACTGTCAGAGACGCGTTCATCAAGTGGATGAAAACTCAAACATGTGGCTCCAGACTGGCTGGGAGCTGACACAATCCATCAAATGCATCTGACGGGATTCAGACCCACCACCTCATAGTCCTCAAGTCCCTGTCACTAACCGCAACACCCAAGGCGCCTGGTGTTGTGGCAGTTGTTACATGTCTGCAGCCGTGGTGGGGGACCACGTGGTCGGCTTTGCTATAAAAACAACATGATTTGATCTTTCCCCAGCCCTGAACTCATTTGATGAATAACTGAACTAAATTAAGGAATAAATCACAAGTCAAGGGTCAAACACATGTAAAAAGAGAAATCATTGATACCGATAACAAGCGGCAGGACGGGAGGGTAGGACGATGTAAGTTTATGCTTGTGTGTGTAGGTGGAGGAGTGATGGAGGGAGCTGGGGGGGATGGGGATGGGGGGGGGGGGGGGGGGGGGGGGGGGAGCAGGAAGTGTTGTCGCACAGCAGTCGTGACACATATACATGAAAAGTGGACGAGGGGGATGGAGCAGACGGCGCTTGGGGAGGCTGTGAGTTTGAAATGAACAAGAACAACGTTTTTTTACATAGCAAACGGCACAGCAAAACAACGGCTGTGTTGTTAAAATACGTACAACAGAAATGAAAGAAACAGAGAAATAGAAAAATATGAGCGGTGTTTTCCTAAAGCCAGTGCGCGAAGCGCGAGGTATCTCTGGTTCATGTCTAAAGCTATGGGTGGTCAGACATGTTGCCCTGAGGGGGGGGGGGGGGGGGGGGGGGGGGGGGGGGAGAGAGAGAGAGAGAGAGAGAGAG
>JADBJO010000947.1:57500-62500 GCA_016801955.1 Conus betulinus
TTTTTTTTTTTTTATCCACTGCGACCTCTTAGCCATTTCAGACTATTTCCCCCTTTTCCACCAGCCTCGTTCCCGCCACGAGCAGACAGCACGTGACTCAATTTGCATAGTTCCCAAGGCCCACACACTTAGCACTAACTGTGTGAAATGACCGCCATGGGTGTGATTACGGCTGGCTCCCGGGCAGAAAGAGACTCGATGTGTGTCTTCAGTTTCCTTCCACTGACTGGGCTCCAACGACTGGATCCTCAGACCGTTGAGTGGATTCTGCTGCTCGACGTAGTACTACCCTGTCTTACTTACCGAAATGCTGGATATTGTGGAGAACTATTGTTTACCGTCTCTTTTTTTTGTGGATTTGGCAAGAAACCTAGTCAAGTTGTATGCATTTGAATGTGTTTTTTGTTACACTGGTTCGATGATGCCTGTATGTGACATTATATCATCGTGTGATTTTGACTCAGTCTGGGTATGCTTCTGGCGTTGCTCTCGTTTCCTCAATCTTTCTATCCTGCCTCAGTCTTATTCTCCTGGCGATCCTTTGAGAGAGTGAAACGGGCAAAGAAGCTTCAAGGTACATGCAGTGTGACATTCCACTTGGTATAAAGCATGCAAGGATTGACATGCTGGCTTGCATGCCAGACAGACAACAAATAGCCTTTTCCATATGAAACGTTCTAACAGACAACAAATAAACCTTTCCCTGTGAAACGTTCTCAGACAACAAACGTTCTCAAACAGACAACTTTCCCTATGAAACGTTCTCAAACAGACAACAAATAAACCTTTCCCTATGAAACTTGCTTTTTTACAGACAACAAATGACCTTTCCCTATGAAACGTTCTCAATTACAGACAACACAATAAACCTTTCCCTATGAAACGTTCAACTAACTTCCAAAACAATAGACCTTTCTTACAGTTCAGGAAACGTTCTAACAACAAATAAACCTTTCCCTATGAAACGTTTCTCCCAACAGACAACAAATAGACCTTTCCCTATGAAACGTTCTAACAGGACAAACAAAATAAACCTTTCCCTATGAAACGTTCTAAACAGACAACAATAGACCTATGAAACGTTCTCAAACAGACAACAAATAGACCTTTCCCTATGAAACGTTCTCAAACAGACACAAATAAACCTTTCCCTATGAAACGTTCTCAAACACTCAACAAATAGACCTTTCCAACAAAAAACCTTTCCCTATGCAAAACAGACAACAAATAAACCTCTCCCTATGAAACGTTCTCAAACAGACAACACAAATATAACCTCTCCCTATGACACGTTCTCAAACAGACAACAAATAAACCTTTCCCTATGAAAACGTACTCAAATTGACAAAGAAAGACTCTTGCAAACTTCCGACAAGAAAAATGAAACAAAACAAGCTGACAATAAAGTCTTCCAGACCCTCCTAGAATTTAAGGATTATTCTCCATCTGCCTTCAGAAACCAGAAAAATGAAACAGTTATGTGCAGGTTTCAGTGAAGCTGGTTACAGGTAGACCCCAGCCAATGATGGTTCACAGTTAGGGTTTCTCTATATATCTGCAAGGGTCTGTTCAGCTCAGTCCTGTCGAAACAAGGCCACATGAAAAACAGTCACAAGTGGTGTGGTCTTTTTTTTTCTCTCCATCCTGCACTCTGTCCTCACCATCGCACTGTTGGCTATTTCTCTGTCTCTCTTTGTCCCTGTTTTTGTGTCTGGGCGGATCCTGTGTCCTGACCCGTGGGACTTTCTTTCGCTCAACTTTTCTCACATCCTTTGGGTGACTCGTCTATTTCTGTTCCAGTTCTAAATATTTAGTTCGCATTGTACACTGTATGCTGAACTCAACACGATTGACAAATGAACGGTAGACCAGATAAGCATATTGATTAACAATGACTGGTATTAGTTAGAAAGGATGGGGATAGTGAGGAGGGTAGGATGGAGACGGGGGAGGGGGGGGGGAGGGATCACACAACAATCAGGACACAAATACCTAAGAAAATCGGGGGGAAAGCAGAGTGGATGGCATGGGAAGGGTTAAAGTGGGGAAAGGCAATGGATGGCATGGGAAGGGTTAAAGTGGGGAAAGGCAGTGGATGGCATGGGAAGGGTTAAAGTGGGGAAAGGCAGTGGATGGGATGGGAGGGGTTAAAGTGGGAAAGGCAGTGGATGGCATGGGAGGGGTTAAAATGGGGGAAAAGGCAGTGGATGGCATGGAAGGGGTTTAAAAGTGGGGGAAAGGCAGTGGATGGCATGGTACGGGTTTTAAAGTGGAAGGGGAAGGTGGATGTCGACCAAGGACGGAGAAGGTTCACGAACTGAAAGTCAACCAGGATAAGCCGTTTTCACTGCTACAGCTATAAACAACAACCCCTGGTTGATGAAAACCTTCAGCAAAGCGATAGAAAGGAACATAATATATGAGCTCCGGGGACTGCCGCAAAGGTCAACCACAGGGGATTCCGTTTCTCGTGCTACCATTTTTCACTAGCATGTCAGCCTGAAAAAAAAGGATGGACTGGGTCTTCTGTTTGACGGAGAGGAGACCTGAAGCCCAAAGAGGATATTTAAGAGGGATAGAGAATAGTTCAGAATGTCTTTTAGAGACGAGGAAGAGGGGAGAGAGGAGGAGAGAGTGGAGTAGAGAGGAGAGAGAAGGGAGAATGAGGGAGGACCAGAGGAGGAGAGAGAGAAGGAGTTTGAGAGGGAGGAGAGAGAGATTGAGAGAGAGAGGGAGAGAGGAGGAGAGAGGGAGGGGAGAGAGGGAGAGAGAGGGGGGGAGAGAGGAGGAGAGAGAGAGAGGAGAGGAGAGAGGAGTAAGAGGGGAGGAGCTGTGGAGAGAGAGAGAGAGGGTTTGAGAGGAGGAGAGGAGGAGGGAGAGAGGAGAGGAGAGGAGGAGAGGGAGAGAAAGGAGAGAGGAGAGGAGAGCGAGAGAGAGAGGAGAGGAGCGCGGCGAGAGAAGGAGCAGAGTCGAGAGAGAGAGAAGGAGTGAGAAGAGAGAGAGAGCAGAGAGAAGAGTGAGAGGGGAGGAGGTCAGAGAGAGAGAGAGAGGGGAGGGATGGGAGGAGAGGAGAGGAGGGAGGGAAGGAGAGGAGGAGGAGGGGGGCGAAGGGGAGGCGGAGACGAGAGGAGGAGAAGAGGGGAGAAGGAGAGAAGGAGAGGAGGAGAGGGAAAGAGAGAGAGGAGGAGATGGAGAGGGAGAGAAAGGGATGGAGGAGGTAGAGAGGAAGGAGAGCGAGGAGAGAGAGAGAGGGGAGGGGAGTGGGGGATGAGAGAGAGAGAGAGGAGAGGAGGAGGGGGGAGGAGTCTGAGGAGTGAGAAGGGAGGGAGGAAGGAGAGAGAAAGAGATGAAAGGAGAGGAGAGGAGAGAGAGGAGAAAGAGGAGGGGAAGGGCGGAGAAAGGAAAAAGACGCAAAGAAAAAAAGAGAAGAGAAAGAAAAAGTGAGAGAAGAGGAAAGAAAAAGGGAAAAGAGGAGCAGAAAGACCGCTTTCCTCGCTTTTTAGGATATGATTACAAAGAAGAGGAGTGACAGGAGAAAGACTCAAGAAAAAAAAGAAAAAGAAAGAACGAAAGAAAGCAGAAAGAAGAAAGAAAAAGGAAACAGAGAAGAGGAAAAGAAAAGAAGAGCAAAAGAAGACCCGCTTTCCCGCTAGAGAGGACGATGTCGATGGGTGTAAAAGGTTTTAGGAGGGAAACGCTTTGTTTGTAAGGGAGTAAATGAGACTGATTAACAATGGCAAGGAGATTTTTTTGGAACCCGTGACCTTGTCATTGAACACACACAAGAGATACCAGTACGTGGCAAATTAAGCAAATGACTGAGCAGAATGCATAACAAAATCAATCGAAGTGGCTGAAAAAGTGAACTCACTCCGAAAAGGAGAATGAAAAAAAAAAAAAAAAAAAAAAGCTGTCTGAGATGGAGAAAAAAAAATCCAATTTTTAAACATAACAGCGTTTCTTATGCAGAAGGAAAGACGCCGGAATGACGTGCGTTTGTCAAGTTTTTGGACACACACTGTAAGGGATCTAAATGGCTGATTAACAAGGCAAGTTTTGCCCGCATGTGACCTTGTCTTGAACACAGCACAAAATACACAGTACGCCGGAATTAAGCAAATGACCTGAACAACAAAATTATGGAAGAATTTCAGTCTCAGGTTGTTTATAAGCCAGCTAACCACAGAGGTTCATAACAGGGCTGTTGCCATACGGAAATGGATGATCTCTTATTTCACGGGGGGTCAAAAACACACGCGCAACCAGTTATTTCCAACAATGCTAAAACAGTTGACACTGGACTAACTTTCTACAAAACCTTAGATATAGATCACATGTAAAAAAAAATGAGCCTTTTTTGAAACTAAGAAAAACTGTTTTGTCTTGTGATTCGTTTGTCTACGAGTTCTTGGCGGTTCCCTATTCATTACATTTAAAATTTGAAAGTAAAAAAAGTTACAACCAATGGGACATCCCTGAACAAGGTCTTCATGGAGCCTGCTGAAAAGTGCCAACGTCATGCAGATTCCAAGCACGCTATAAGAACGTATGTCAGAGGGAGTGGCTCATTGCATGGTAAGCACCATTGGGACTTCTCTCATTGTAGAGGAAGATACGACTGTGCATGAAAGGACTGGCTTTTATGGAACTAGGACAGAACTCTTTCTTCTCTGAAGCTAACGGATCTAAGGTTATCGCCCTTGTGGCCCCAACCTTTGGGCAGAGTTTGTTTTCTATTATGTAAGTATGAACTTTGGTTTAAGACCTGTGCAGGAGATAAATAATAACTGACAAGTTGTTTTTAGATTTCAGGGACCTTAGCGAACTCATCAAAGAGGTTAGATCACTAGATGATGTAGACGAAAAAAATAATAAGGCCAAATGAAACGAACTGTATAAACAACAAGCTGAATAACAACACAAGCAAACAAAATATTTTTTTTTTTTTTTTTGCTGTGAATAAACATAGAAAAGTAGAGACTATGTCAAACTTTCAAGCA
>JADBJO010000947.1:70000-75000 GCA_016801955.1 Conus betulinus
ATTAAATTCAAACCTGTCACAGAGACGTCCTCTTTACAAGCAGAGGTTGGAAATATTATTCCGTATGAAAATAAGTCACAAACCTGTCATTTTCATTTTTCCATTCTCCTTCTCCGATACTGGACAGGAACTGGCCGACTCCTTGACGTTCCTTGTTTTTCCCCCTTCATGGATTGAATGAAGAAATGGAACGCAGACGTTTCTTTCCAGACCACGTTACTATTTTTAGTGTATGGGTACGAAACAAAAGTAATAGCTTAACGTAATTCGAAAATTTTCTTTTTGATCTCTGACCTTTTAAGACGACATTGATGTGGTTGATATTGAAATTGACGTGGATTTTAAACGGAAAGAAGATGAAGTAGAAAGCAAATTGTTTAAACATTGTTTGTCCGTCTCTGACTTTTATTCGTAAATGTATATCGGACGACTTGATTCGCCGAATTTTGTCAAATTCCACGTGATTAGTAGGAAGAACCTGTGGCACAGAGCGGTAAGATTTTGAATATAATTCATTTCTTACCCCTAACAGCTGAAGTCACATATCTTTTGGAAGATCCTTTTCTTCTTAGCTCGACATCGATGGTGATCTGACTTAAGACAGGAAGACTTTATTATATAAAAAAAAGCCATAGAGAGAAAAGGAAAATGGAACATAGTTTATCATTTGACGCAAACATAACATAACTGACGGTAAGTTGCCAAATCAGAAAACTTTCATAAGAATTGTACGAAATTTTATAGTTTTGTTAACTTCGATTTGCTTTGGTGTTAAAGAGTGAATGGAATTTTGTGACTGCCAGTTTAAAAAGTATTGATTTGTTCTAAGAAACTCTATTGGTTTTGTTAACTTCGACTTGCCTTTGGGTTGAGTGATTGAAATTTTGCACTGCCAGTTTAGAAAGTATTTGTGATCATTTCTAGATTTTGTGGTTTGACTTGCTTTTGGAGTTAAACAAATGGAATTTTATGTTTGGCATTTCTAGAACGAGAAAAACAAACCGTTTTAATAAAATAAAACTGATCACAGAGTTCTCCTATGTCGCGTTTTTGACTTCATCTTTCATTGTGTTGTATACCTAGTATTCTGTGTCCTTGTACAGGTGGTACCGAGATCTATAACGTATGAACGGAAAACTAAGATTTTTCAGGCATGTTTTTATCAGCGCACTTGTCATACATCAGTCTGACCATGTGACCCCTACCTCCTAAAGAGTTCCTATTGGATAGGTGTCAGGATTGCTGGCTGGAGATTAGTGCTGATGTTTTTGGCATAAGACAAACACAGCTGCCTTTCCATCACTTTTGTTTTTTTGTCTGGCAGTTCCACTGGGACTGTCTTAGTAGGCTGTTTTTGTACTTCTAATACCTCAATTCTTCTCTGAGGACCTTCTGCTGTTAAACTCTCCTTCGAGTTTCTTCCCACAGTTGCGCCATCCCAACGACTAGCAACTTAGAATGTAAATAAATGAAGAAAAGTACAGACCTGTAGATTCGTGGCTTTATTTTGGAAAGCATGTACAAGTCAAAACCAAAGAGGAACTAGGTCATCTTTATCAGATAGTACTCAATATTTTGAAAATCACGCAAATGGCAAGCATCGTTTGATCTCTAAACGCTCATTCGAGAAATGACCCGTCGACAGCATTAAATTCCAATTGAGCAGCTCGGTCTAGCTTGTGCAGTTAGCAGTATGCCAGCTCTCGGATTCCAGTTTACTTGTTTCGTTGACTGTAGAAAACTTTAGGCAATTTATTTCATAGTAAACTAGTTTGTTTTATCATGTTTGTTTTCAAAGTTTCAGGTCTAACATTGTTTGCATGGCTGACTGGACTATATTATAAGCAAAAGTTGAATTCAATGCTCCTTCCTATCTCATCGCCACCCTCCTCTCCTCCCCCATTCCTCCATCATCGCCGGTTCTTTCTGCTGCTTCAGTTTCTCTGTCTGTGACCCTGTCTCTCTCTGTCTGGCTGTCACCCCCCCCCCCCCATCCCCCCTTCTTCTACCTCTTCTTCCCTTCCTTCTAATTGGATCCTCTTTCCTGATCCAGTATTTTCTCTCGCTGTCTCACATTCTTCTCATCCATTTCCGCTCCACTTCTAAAAGTCTCTACGCTCTACATATCTTATTTCTGATTAATTTTTTCTTTCGCTGTCACTGTATCCACCCACCCATCCCTCTTTGTTGTGCACGTGTTTTCAACTCTTTCCACTATCTCAACTAAACAAGGGGGCACTTGTCTCTGGCTAATACCAATTATTTCTCTTTGCTTCCCTTTCTTCTGTTGTCTACTCGTTGAAACGGAATTAAATGGCTTTAGAACGTCTTGTTAATTCCCCGAAATCAGGTTTGACTCTTGATTTTAACCATGGATTGTTCATGTGTTTACGATACGCGAGATAGAATAGTTCATTCTAAAAAATAAGGACACAAAGAGGATCATGAATACAACAGACCGGAAGAAGAAAAAAAAAAACGAAAACAATAGCTCATCAGGCCATGATTTGCAAAAGATACAGATGAAATGTGTTAGGAGTTGGAAACAATCGCAACAAAGGCATGTATATATATCTATCTATCTATCTATCTATCTATCTATCTATATATATATATATATATATATATATATATATATATATATATATATATATATATATATATATATATATCAGTTTAGACAACAATCGTTTCTATGTATATCCTATGACGGCGTTACATGGCTTGTCGGAGGTATAAACATGTCTTGAGTTTAAAGCGAGTCTTAGAAGTTTCATGAATCAAATAGCTTTGTGTGGCTCCGATCTGGATTTTGTTCTGGTTTAACACATTTTTAGATCAGTTTTGACCTATTCTTACCCTTTGGATTAAGGACACTCAAAGGTGCATGCAATGTGATAAACCACTCCACATCAGACATCTTTTCATTAACACTTACGTCTGAAATTTCCTCTCCTGCAGCCGTGACGTGGCTTTCTTGGTTGGCTGGGCTGTAAACAACTGAACTTGGGTCGACACCTTCTCAAAACTGACTGAACTGACAAAGAGATTTGTTTGTCTGTGTTCCTGTGGCTGTCTTCTGTTTCCCACCCTGTGTTCCAGTGGCTGTCTTCTATTCCCACCCTGTGTTCCAGTGGCTGTCTTCTATTCCCACCATGTGTTCCAGTGGCTGTCTCTCTATTCCCACCCTGTGTTCCAGTGGCTGTCTTCTATTCCCACCATGTGTTCCAGTGGCTGTCTTCTGTTCCCACCCTGTGTTCCAGTGGCTGTCTTCTATTCCCACCATGTGTGTGTTCCTGTGGCTGTCTTCTATTCCCATCCTGTGTTCCTGTGGCTGTTTTCTATTCCCATCCTGTGTTCTTGTGGCTGTTTTCTATTCCCATCCTGTGTTCTTGTGGCTGTTTTCTATTCCCATCCTGTGTTCCTGTGGCTGTTTTTCTATTCCCATCCTGTGTTCTTGTGGCTGTTTTCTATTCCCATCCTGTGTTCCTGTGGCTGTCTTCTATTCCCCCTGTGTTCCTGTGGCTGTCTTCTGTTACCATCCTGTGTTCCTGTGGCTGTCTCTGTTTCCACCCTGTGTTCCTGTGGCTGTCTTCTATTCCCATCGTGTGTTCCTGTGGCTGTCTTCTCTTCCCGTCCTGTTTTTCATGGGAGAGTCATCCATCAGACATAGCATGCTGCTTGATGGATCTTTTCTCATTCTCTCCGTCAGCTTTCATCCCTCCATCTTCATTGCTCAACAATCACTTATCACGTATTAAGGGTTTAGCTGCTCCCCTCCATTCCGTATCCCCCCCCCCCCACCCTCTCTCTCTCTCTCTCTCTACCTCCACACACACACACAGCGCCCCCCCCCCCCCCCTTCTCAAACCCTCCCCTCAGAGAATAGCTACGAATGAACCCCCCCCCCCACACACACACACACACACACACGCAGGCAGGCAGGCAGGTACGCACGCTCGCTCGCATGCGCGCGCGCGCACACACACACACACACACACACACACACACATTTTCCTCTCTCTGACCCTGAAACAAATTATACATTCAGTCTCATATATAACGTGGAAGGTCTACGTGGTGTGATTAGTCTCTGTCATGAAATTCATCTCCATGGAAACTAGCAGTTTAAAAAGCAGTCAAAAACAGTTAAAAAACCACTTACAAAACAGTTAATGGTCATTTCACCTGCAATGATTAGCCGGCCTCCCTCCCCTCCCTCCCTCCCTTTACTGTTTGTCTGTCTTCTATCTGTCCGTCTATCTGTCCTCTATCTGTTTGTCTCTTTTTGCCTCCTCTCTTTTTTTCCGAATCTCTTTCCCCCTCTTTGTCTCTTTTTCGCCCTTCCCGACCTTCCTTATCTCTGTCTCTGTCTCTCTCTGTGCCTGTCTGTGTGTCTGTGTGTCTGTGTGTGTGTGTCTGTCGGTCTGTCTGTCTGTCTGTCTGTCTCTCTCTCCCTCTCTCTCTCTTATTGTCTGTTTTTATACACGCTTATTGTTGTAAGCCTATGTTATAGTACATTTCCATATGCTTCCCCAGCCCACTTTCCACTCTCTTCTTCTCCTTCATTATTACTATTTTTATTTTCATTAATTTTTTTTTTTTTTTAATCATTTCTCTTTTTTCCTTTCATTTGATGTTCCATTATGAATGCATGACCGCCTTCTTTGTTTGCTTGTTTACTTCTTACATTATTTCGTTTCACTGTATGTTCTAGTCCCTACTCAGGGCCAGGACTGGAGGTAAAAAAAAAAAGCGCGTCAGTGTTTATCTATTATCCTCGTAAATATTGAATTTTGTCTGGTCTTGCCTCGTCTCTCTCAGCTTACGCGCGCGCGCGTGTGTATGTGACTTGGCTCTTCGCCTCTCTCCCCCTCTCAGCATTCCCCTTATCCACCCTAAATCCTGCCCTCCAGCGGCTCCCCAGATTCACTGTGGAGATTCCAGTCCTCACATTTCCTAAATGCACAGGACACACACACACACACACACACACACAC
>JADBJO010000947.1:97500-100000 GCA_016801955.1 Conus betulinus
TTTTAACCTCTGTTTTTGGGGGTCGTCGTTACGCTAAGCCAGTGCAATGTAATTCTTTGCCACTCCACTCAATTTCGAGGCATCTGGTGGGGGTGAATAGGAGTGTGCTTCATCATTATTTTTCTTTACAGTCCCCAGCACTTGATAGGTTAGAAGCTTTTTTTCTCTAAATCTGTGGTGTTGTGTGGTATAGACAGATACATGGTTAGGAACAAGTTCTTTTCGTCAGTCAGTCAGTCATTCCCTGACCGCTGGGGTCGTTGGGGGCACGTGATGAAGTAGCCGCCGTTTCTCTCCAGGCTTTTCTGTTGGTGGCTGTCTTGAGGAGATCTGGCATGGTCAGTTTGGTCCAGTCCTTTATATTGTCGGACCAGCTCTTTCTCTTGCCGTCCTCGTCTGCGTGCCCCACCTCCTTCAACGGTACCTTGAAGGATGGTCTTGGAGAGGGTGCTGTGACGAATGACGTGGCCAGACCATGCCATCTTCCGTCGTTTGACAGTTGCCAGAAGTGGTTCGTGGGGGGCCAAACTAAGTTGGTGACCAGGTTCGGCACATAATCATTGGTCTTGTGTTCTCTGTAGGAGATGCGGAGTAGTAGTCCTCCTCAGGGCACCTGGTCTCAAACGCCTGGAATCTTCTTTCTGTTTCGTTCCTGCCATCAGTGTCCATGTCTCGCAACCATATAACAGGATGGAGACCACTAGTGACTTGTAGAGCCGGAAATTTTGTCTGGAATTTGATGTTGCTCTTCCACACTCTGTTCAGTCTGGCCATCGATGGATGCTGATGCGGAGTTGATGCTGAATCGGATTTCTGCTGTGGTTCAGGTGCCATCTTTGGACAGGGGTTGCTCCCAAGTACCTGAAGCTGGTCACTTCTTTCCAGGGGGGGTCTCACCATTCATGGTTATGTTGGCACTGCTGTTAGTCGTGCTGTTTGACCATGACCTTTCGACTTCTCTGTGCTGACCTCCATGCTGTAGGCACTTGTTCTTGTGACAAGTCTGTTTGTGAGATCCTGGAGCTCGGTGAAGCTCGGTGGTTTCTTGTGAGCTTTTGCCCCCCCCCCCCCCCCCCCCCCCCCCCACCCCCCCCCCACCCCCCCACCCCCCCCACCCCCCCACCCCCCCCTTAGGTCGATATCGTCTGCGAAACGAAGGTTGCAGACCGGCCTGCCGCCAATGCTGATGAGGTGTGGTGTTTCTTTTTGTACAGATGTGAAAATTGGTGGGGTTTTTTTGTGTTCTAGTGTGGGTACATACTTAGATGTTTTTTTCCCGTTTCTCTTTTGTACTTCCCCTACATAATCGAAGTACATATCTCTGGCGGTGAAGTTTTAATTTCTCTCTGTTTAGACTTGAAGACTGTTGATTTTTTTTTCTGTGTGTACTTCCTATTATTTTATCCATTTCATTGTTTAATGTTTGCGTAAATGCGTAGCTGCTTTTCTGCTTCCCTTCATGCCTGTCATCGACATGAAATTCATGTTTATATCTCCAGCTTTTGGTTGCTTGTGTATCTGTTTGTCCGTCTCTTTATACATTTGGTTTATCCACTTTCATTCTATGTATTTATCTGTCAATCCATTTCCTCATGGTCTATCAGTCTTTCCGTCTTTTGGTTACCTTTTTCATCTATTTACAGACAATTACACACAGACTTGCGACACCCCCACCCTTCCCTTCCCGCTCTCACAAGCAAACAAGCAAAAAAACCCACAAAAAACACTCACGCACATGCGCGTGCACACATACACACACACACACACACACACACACACACACACCACACACACACACGCACACACACACACACACACACACACACACACACGCACGCACACGCACACCACACACACACACATACACACACGCGCGCGCGCGCACGCGCATATAATTCTGAGAAAATAAAACGAAAAGGCATAACAAATACAAAGCAAATAAAGGGAATGAGTACACTTACTGCAAACAATCACAGAGAGCTTTCATTCTGCTGAAGCGCTCTAGTGAACCGTTTTTCAGCTCGTCTCTTGAGACTGTCAATGCTGTCCACGATGAACTGCATTTCTATCCTCCCGTGGGAAACCATCTGGACGCTATCATATTGCCATGATGAGGAAGAACCATCATCAGAAAACACACAAAACAGATGGAAACAGAGAGCAGAGAGAGAGAGAGAGAGAGAGAGAGAGAGAGAGGATGCAGACAGAGAGAGAGAGAGAGAGGAGAGAGAGAGAGAGAGAGAGAGGAGAGAGAGAGCGAGAGAGCGAGCGAGAGAGAGAGAGAGCGAGAGAGCGAGAGAGAGAACGAAAGAACGAATGATTTAATGAATTAAGCTTACAAAGCCCATTCTCATGCAGGGGATGGGGGGTGGGGGTGGGGCTGTTCGAAAATGAATGTAAAGAATGCACACAAACAATGAATGTCAAGGAATGCACACAAACAATGAAGGTCAAGGAATGCACACAAACGATGAAGGTCAAGGAATGCACACAAACAATG
>JADBJO010000947.1:107500-115000 GCA_016801955.1 Conus betulinus
AAAAACAACAACACAAGATGTAATGTTCTGAGGGTTTTTAGTGGAAGGTACTACTGTGGAAACAACAACAACACAGGATGTAATGTTCCGAGGGTTTTTAGTGGAAGGTTCTACTGTACAAAAACAACACAGGATGTAAGTTTCTGAGGGTTTTTAGTGGAAGGTTTTACTGTGCAAACAACAACACAAGATGTACTGTTCTGAGGATTTTTAGTGGAAGGTTCTACTGTACAAACGACAACACAAGATGCAATGTTCTTAGAGTTTTTAGTGGCAGGTTCTACTGTACAAACAACACAAGATGTAATATTCTAAAAAAAAATTTAGTGGCAAGTTCTACTGTACAAACAACAACACAAGAGGTAATGTTCTGAAGGTTTTTAGTGGAAGGTTCTACTGTACAAACAACAACACAAGATGTAATGTTCTGAGGGTTTTTAGTGGTTCTACCGTACAAACTACAACACAAGATGTAATGTTCTGAGGGTTTTTAGTGGAAGGTTCTACTGTACAAACAAAAACACATGATGTAAAGTGAAAAAAGTAGATAAACGAAGGAGAGAGAGAGAGAGAGAGAGAGAGAGAGAGAGAGAGAGAGAGAGAGAGAGAGAGAGAGAGAGAGAGAGAGAGCAAACGAACAAACGAACGAAGTTTATTGCTATCAAGCTGTACAGCCCATTTAGCAAATCGGCGCAGTTAACAAAACGCGACACGACACGATCTCATTGTCATGGAAACCACAGCATTTTTTTTTCTTTCATATTACACAGTAAAGTTGTACCTGACAAAGTGTCCCTGATATATGTACACAATCCCTTCAGCGAAGGACTGTCACCCCAGGGAGAATTGGACCAGGCCGAGGAAAGCGTGCAACCGCCGCACGGCAGGTGTTTGAATCTCAGCGTGTTGTGCATTGCTGGTACGTCTTCCTTTCCGCAGGTGGGGCCAGTTTGACACGTTCCTCAGAAGACCTGTTCCTGTGTTCTTGTTTAATAATCAGAACACACAGTCATGTTCCGTATTCGGCGAGCAGGAATATTCTAAAACAATGCTATCTGACTCGTACAACAACACATCGACACAATCTGACTTACGAAGCACAACCTTTCTAAACGCTATGCTCCTGTGCTTATCTCGCAGACGTCTCTGTACCAGCCGATCTGTCAAAGTGGCAGCATAGTCCTTCACAAAGTGGCAGCATAGTCCTTCACAATCCCCGTGTCAAAGCCTGCCACTGTTCTTTCTATCATGTCTTCAAGGCTTGGATTGCTGACAGGCTGCTGGAATTCCTGATGTATGTCGCCACAGTCAGAATGATCTGAATGCAAAAGTCCAAGACTCTTTGTACATGCGAAGTGTCAGACTCGCTGTCGATGTGTGTAGACATGACGTGTTCTTCAACAACATCCTGTGTAGCGCAGTGCGTTCCGTGATCTTCCGCTTCTGTGTGGAACAAGGCCAGTTCTTTTCTCTTCACAAATGCTATCTGCACCAACCTGGTCCCGTCGTCTGTTTTGCTGCTTGGCCCATTTTTAGTCACGCGGCACCTGGCTGGGCGGGTTTCTTTCTCAATCGAACTCGCCGATGCCCGGTTCAACACAAGATTCGCCACTGTTGTTGTGACAGGGACGGCTGGCTTCAGGCGTAGAACGACGACGGTGTTGCTGCTGCTCCACTCAGCAGGGCGTTCAGGGCTGTCTCCGCAGTCGCTGGAAGTCCAGTAACTGGTATTTTCGAACAATTATCGAAAATATTTACGCAGTGTAAACAAATGGCGCCCTGTCGCTGCGTGTCAAATCACGTGACCGCCGAGAGAGAGAGAGAGAGAGAGAGAGAGAGAGAGAGAGAACGAACGAAACGAATGAACGATTTTTTTTTTTATCGCGGGAAAAACTGAATGAAGCTATTTTATTGTCATTACCAAAGGTCTTATGACAAGGGGGGTAACAGGGTAATAACACATTCTTCTTCCTTACACTACAAGCAATATTACACAGTTTCCCAATAATCAATCAAATCAAAACAAGCAAAACATAAAGAAAAAAAAAAAGTAGACACGAATCTTCGAATATCCTCTCAGACACGAGTACCCTTTTAGCATTACGATAGCAACAACAACAGACAACCACAACGACAAAAACAACAAAAACACGACAACAAGAACAACAAGAACAACAACACACACACACACACACACACACACGCACGCACGCGCACACACACACACACACACACACACACACACACACACACACACACACACACACACACACACGCGCGCGCGCGCGCGCGCGCACACACACACACACACACACACACACACACACACACACGCGCACGCGCGCACACACACACACACACACACACACACACACACACACACACACACACACACGAGGAAAATGTAATATTACAGATTGATCCGACCATCCACTCTTTTAGACGATGACTATATTACTGAACTGTTCCACATGCTTTTAGTCATGTTTTTGAGTTCAAAGTCCTTTTTTTTTTTATACAATATTATAAATGCTTTTGTCTTATTTTCATTGCTTCTGTAATGAATTTAGCGACTGACCTGATCATACAGTCGTCATCAGACGATAACAAAGAAGCAACATTTTGCCTTTCACAAACATCCAAAGTAAGAAAGGAACATTTTGCACGCACATCACTGTATGCAGTACATTGAAATAAGAAGTGCTTTTCATTATCAATAGTATATCCACATGAAGGGCATGGTGATTCTGTGGATGTTCCACACTCAAACCATCTTTTGTTTGCATTGAAACCTACCGTTCGTAACCTGAATCTTGCGTAACAACTTCTTTGCCATTTATCTTTAATGACATTAAGAAACTTCTCCGAATGAAATATATGTCTTAAAGGAGAAGAACCAACGATACTTTTCTTTGGTTTCCATATCGAAATGCCAGTTCTGTTGAAAAGAACAAATGAGTCTGTCCTTAAATTCTGCAATAAACTGCTGTTCGTTTCCTACTCCTTGAGACATCCACACTACTCCAAAGCCCTGTTCTGATAGTACTTTCTTTACATTATAAGCCCAAATTTCTTTACCTCGTTCCATTTGTACCAGCATCATATCATAAGCTTGTCTGCACAGACGTGACTGTGGAAGCTTCAACATTTTCAACCAGTACCTAACACATTTCACATAAGATCTTATATAAAGAGGGTATCTGCCCCATCTCTCCGTATAAAAGAGTGTTAGATGCATGAATTGGTACCTGAAGAAAACGCTTCATAGCGTACGTGTGTACTTTTTCTATCTGTGAATTTTTTTGCAACCCCCAAATTTCAGCTCCATAAGTAAGTAAAGGTTTATCTCTGTGAATCGAACATTCTCCAAAATATACTACAATCAATACATTTCAGCTTCCTTAAAGATCTCATAATTTCAATGACACCTTTTTACCCTTCCTTGAAGATTCTTCCACGCATAACTTAGCGTCAATTTTGTTGAAAATATCATTCCTAAGTATTTGTATGAATTGGCTACTTGAACTTTTGTATTTCCATAAAACCATCTTTCGTGTAAAGAAAGATGTCCACCATTTCTGAAGACCACAATGTTTGTCTTATCCAAGTTAACTGTTAAACACAAACGATCTGCTTCCTCTTTCAGATATTTAACTGGTTTTGTAAACCTACAACTGTGCCAGATAGAAAGAATAACATCGTCAGCAAACAGTAGCAAAAAATATCTCTACTGCCCCAGGTATTATTTGAATACCATGTCTACCTTTACTAGATAACTCCACTGCTAGTTCATTTATGAAAAAAAGAAAACAGCAGCGGACTCAACAGACACCCTTGTTTAACTCCATTTGGGCAATCGAAATATTCTGAATACTCACTCTTGACACGTACACACGCAAGTACCGAGCTGTAAATACTCCTAATGGCTTTATACAATTTACCATTCACACCACTTTTACGAAGTACATTCCACAAAACATTGTGATTTATAGAATCAAATGCTTTCTTAAAATCTACAAATGCAACATAAAGCTTCGTATTACAGAGTAAGTGTTTCTGTACCAGTGAGTAAAGTGTAAATATATGGTCTATGGTACTGTAATTGGTTCTAAAACCTGCTTGTTCTTCAACTATCTTTCCTTCGTTTTCAGCCCATTTTGTTAATCTTTTATTTAGTATGTGAGTGTAGACTTTACTTAAAATACTGGTAAGTGCTACCCCACGATAGTTATCCGGATTGTTAGCATCTCCTTTCTTATGTATTGGTATGATAATCGATTTAGCCCATTCTAGAGGAAAAGTGCCATTTTCAAAAAGTTGGGTGAATAAATGGACAAGGAAATCGATTACAGCTGAGTTTGCATGCTTTAGCATTTCCGCTATAATTTTGTCTGGTCCTGCGCTCTTTCCTACTTTTAAATGATTAATAGCAGCAACAACTTCCTCTCTGGATATTAGATTGTTAAATAATGGCTCAATTTCATCATCTTCTTCCACTAGATTTACATCGTCTTCTGTAGCACTGCTATCAAAATTATGGAAAACGCCCCAGAAATGATCATACCAACCAATTTTGTACTGAGATCTCGTTATAAACAAAGCGTTTCTTATTAACAGATCTTATTAATGCCCAAAATGTCTTTCGAATCATCAACAGAATCTCTTAGTTTCTTTAATCTATTTTCTTCAAACTCATGTTCCTTTATTTTCCTTAATGTAATGTAATCTTTTCGAGTTAAAGCGTATTCTTCTCTTTTCTTATTTTTGTCCTTAATTATTTTGCATCTCTGAAATCTTTTCAGTAACCTTTTAACTTCCTGTTTCTTTCGTTTGCAGTCATCATCAAACCAATCGTTACATTTTCTGTCACCTCTACCAATAACTCTAACCATACAAGCAGCAGCCCCACACAAAGCACTGACAAAACATATCAAGACTCTCATTCACATCAATGTCTAATAGTTGACAGGCTTTCTGCAAAGTCTCTTGAAATTCATCACATTCGAGTTCATTTTTGTACATATTTGCATTTTCATCCGACCATATGATTTTTTCTTCACCTTGCTGTCGTAAATGCTTATCCTCCGAACGACAACAGTCACCTCTCCATATTACCTCAACTGGTAGGTGCCATGAGTAGATACAGTCACCAACTCGTAAATCAAAATTTGATAACAAATCAGTGTGAATCAGAAAATAATCAATTACACTGCAACCATTGGAAGATACAAAAGTATATTCACCCTCACTATCACCATTACAAAAACCATTTAAGATACTCAAATCGAACATGAAACAAAAGTTCAACAATGTTTACCAAAAATTATTAACGGTTGAATCTTTAGAACGACGTGTACAACTGTTGTCATCTATGTCAACATCCTCTACACTGCTAACATAGTTTGCCATTATTTCATTTTCAACTTGTCTGTTTCCTGTTCTGGCATTTAAATCACCTGTTACAACAAAATAGAGTTCATCCATTTCTTTCTCAAAATGCTGCAATAGGGCTTCCTCCATTAACAGAACACCATCCTTAATCCATTTGTCATTGTATGAGGGGGCTCCTTCCGGGACAATATAGCAAGCGACTAATATAACATCTTTGTCAATGCCAAACACATGTTTATCTACTTTTACAGCAATAACGTTGTCGCAGTCAAGCTTTATTTCTTTCACACATTTTCTGTAAAGTCTTTCTTATCAATAGCAACACACCTCCTGAATTCCTCCCATGGTGAGACAATTTTCTCGCTGGCACATGAAACTTCAAGTAATCAGAAAAAACACATACTATAATCAAATGATGAATCAAGAAAAGTTTCGGTAAGGGTAACAAAATCAAATTTATTCACATAATTTATAAAAGAGAAGTCACTCAGTTTACTAAATAAGTTTTCAACATTATAGTTTAAAAATGTCCACTGAGGTGAATGGTCGGGCCTGTCCTATGGTTTCCTCGCGGCGCTCGAGCGTAGGCTCCTGTCATTCAGTCCATCGCCTGTCCCCCTGCCACGACCCGAAGCTGCTGTCCTGCTTGGCCGGTTACCCAGGTACGTCTGAATTCCTGCCTGCTTGCTCGACGCGTGCCCTCCACGTGGTGCACGTGCGTCAGTGCCACGGCGTCCTCCAGTGACACAACTCGGGGAATCCCCGCTGGTTGTCACTGCTCCGTACCGCCTGGTCTTCGTGTAGCTGCGAGGGACGAGTCCACCACTCCCGTCGCCATCGTCACGCTGCAGTTGACTCTGGGTGGGCCGGGAGCCATGCACAGAAGCAGGGGAAGAACCTCTACTGTCAGCACTTTTCTCGCCCTGTGTCGGGGTGTTGTCATGGCGACTGGTTTCGGTGCGTCGGTCGTTCTCATTCACAACTGTAGTGTTCTGAACGTTTGTCCTGCCAGCATTAGGTTTTGCACTTCTGTCAGTACTGCAGTCCTCCCCACTTCCCACCACCTGTGCATATGTTCGGGGATCTGGGAATCGTGGGCCTATGACTAGCTGACCTTTCTTAAAAAACGCTCTCTTTCCTTCCCGCCTAGCTTGTGCAACTATTTGGGCTTGCGCTCTGGTATAGTCATTAGCCACTCTGACTCCCTTTTCCTGCAGTTGTGTCGTGTGTTTCTGTTCGTTAACACCGACATTTTGTCTCTCCAACTTCTAATTTGACTATCATGGGTCTTGTATGACCCTCACGTGCATATCCTATCCGGTGGGCTCGCTCTATGTCGTCATCTGTCCATCGTCTGTCATCACTGGTACTGTTAAGTACATCGACCACTGCTTTAGCACATGTGTCGAACGTCTCGCTGGCTTGTTTCTGGGAAATCCCGAAGAAGCGTAAATTGTCTCTGCGTGAGAAGTCCTCGAGTTTATCCGTATCTATTTTTAGTTTCTTTACCTCCTCTTTGATTTCTTCGAGTGTTTCAGTCAGTTCGTGCGCCTCTTCTTTTCTGTCCTCTGACACCGCAAACAAGTGTTGGATGTCTGTCGTCATGTCAGTCACTGTCTCTGTCAAGTGTCTGTGGTCAACTTCAAGTCTGTCACATCTTTTGTTTATTTCTTCGCATTGTTTTTTCACTTGACTTAGTTCGTCTTTAATTTCACTGAGATCATTCCTGATTACTGTTGTTTGTTGATGAAACTGTTGTTCTATGGTTTGCATAATTCTCTCCATCAAGTCGTCTTGTCCTGTCGTAGTATTCGTCACCGCATTTTCTGATTCTGCTTCCGAGTGCGCCTGTCCGTCAGGGTTGGGGCCAGGGTTCGTCTCCACGTCACCGTAAAGCAGCAGCTTACGCAGTGAGAACACGGCATGCACGACCCACAAAACAAGGACAGGCACTTGCACGTACGTGTCCAACTGACACATACCGGTGTTGCCACACATGAAATGCTCCGCACATGACATAGTCCCTTTCATATTTACATTTTCTCTAAACAGTCCGTTGTCTGTTGGCAGCATTTTGGACACATTGTTGCACAAAGTGTTAGTAAGAGC
>JADBJO010000947.1:118111-120611 GCA_016801955.1 Conus betulinus
AATGGGGTGGTGGAAAGGAGGGTAAGGGGGGAAATTAGGCAAAATCTTATGTAGGAGGTAGAAATTGAGAAGGCCACAGACCCTGACTGGGGCTGTGAAGCTGGTGATAGGTCGCAGGGAGGGGAGCTAGAACGGAGACCTGAGTCATACTTGATGGGCTGCAGCGAAACAAATTCCAGGCGCAGGGAATTATGGAACATATTGACCAAGTAAGAATGAGAAGCATGGCAAAATAGATACCAGTCAGATGAAGACGTACATAAGTTCCTGAATGAAGACAGCAGGACGATTGTAAAGACAAACAACAGAGAATGATTCGTCATCGAGTTGGAGCGTTGGAACGCTCTCTCTGACTGTGCCATCATGGTTAAATCCTCGGTCGGTGTCCTTTGGTGAAGGAGTGTGTAAGGGTGTATATATGTGTGGGGTGGGATGTGGGAAAAGGGGTGGGTGAATGTGTGGCGGGGGTGTGGTGAAAGTGGTGTGGGTGTGTGTTCAATAACCAATGGCAGCAAAACGTGGTCAATAAGAACTGGACTCAGGGACGAGTCCAGGGGAATGTCTGTATGTTGGTAATTGGCGGATGTTGTTTCAGATAGGTTTTGGTCAAATATGTTTGGAGACTGGTGTTTCTATGGGTAAAGGGTTGTAATACACAGTGTTTAAGTAATGATGTGAAAAATGTAGTATGAATGTTTAACTTCAGGGCTGCGGAAAGATAATCACACAAAAAAAATCCGCCGTTTCGTTTGGATTTGAGCATGGACAGAGGACTGACCCTCACCACTCCTTCGCCACCTCCCTCTCTTCCCCCTTTATCCACCCTCCTGAGCCAGCACGTGATCAATCTCGAAACGTTGAAGTACTATATCCGCCACACATGAACAACGGATCACAAGACAAACACGACGCGTTTTCAACCTCTAAGGTCTTCTTCACGCAAGAGGAACAACACTGAGGACGATGAAAATAAAGAATGAGCCATCACTTATCTCATCAAATTTGGCGCCAGATGGGCATGTAATCAGTGATTGCTCGTTCTTTATTTTCGTTGTCCTGAGTGTTGTATATCTTGCCCGTAGAAGACCGAAGAGTTCTAAACGCATCGTGTTTTTTTTTGTCAAAGAAGGGGAGCAACTAGGTGAACTGGTGGTGGTCAGGGGGAGTGAAGCCTGTTGTCTTAGTGTCTTGCTGATGAAGTGGATCATTGGAAAGGCCCATGGTCTGCCTGGGGGAAGGGGACAATAGGGAAAGGGAAGGGTGACGGGTCGTCTTGTGAATGCAAACATTTCATCAGGCCCACACAGCTGGTTTTATCTCTGTCTGTCTGTCTGTCTGTCTGTCTGTCTGTCTCTGTCTGTCTGTCTGTCTGTTTGTCTTATCTCTCTCTCTCTCTCTCTGTCTCTGTCTGTCTGTCTGTCCTTATCTCTCTCTCTCTGTCTCTGTCTGTCTGTCTGTATGTCTGTCTTATCTCTCTCTCTGTCTCTGTCTGTCTGTCTGTCTTATCTCTGTCTCTGTCTCTCTCTCTCTGTCTGTCTGTCTTGTCTGTGTCTCTGTCTCTGTCCTCTGTCTGTCTGTCTTATCTCTCTCTGTCTGTCTGTCTGTCTGTCTTATCTCTCTCTCTGTCTCTCTGTCTGTCTGGCTGCTCACCTCCTCTCTTCTGTCTCCCTATCTGTGTCTCTGCTCTCTGTCTGTCTGTGTCTCTGTCTGCCTCCCCCCTCACCTCCTGCTCTGTCTTTCTGGTGTCTCTTCTGTCTCTCTCTCTGTTCTCTGTCTCTGTCTGCCTCCCCACCCTCCCTCCTCTCTCTCTGGTGTCTGTCTGTCTCTCTTTCTTCTGTGTCGGTCTGTCTGCCTGTCTCTCAAGAATTGTGTCTCTCTCTCTCTTTGTACATTCTCAGTCCCCTGTCTGCCAGTCTCCTTCTTTCTCTGTGAGGGAAGATCTAATGGAGCTCCTGTGAGAGGGACAGACAGTACAAACATCAATGCAATAACTGGAATCATCTTCCCAGGGATGGATGTGGGAAGGAAGGGAGGGTGGAGGGGTACTGTGTGTGTGTGTGTCACTGCCAAGGAGCTGGTAATGCAGATGACTTGGTCAGAAACGGCAGCCAGTTTGTCTGAAGGATTCACGTTCATAAATCTAATGTTGCATCATGTCCACTGAGTTGCGAAACGTTTCCTTAAAACTTCTGCAACCTACACATCTTTGCGCATCAGGCTGTATTATCTTCCTAGCAAAATAAAACATTTCTTTCCTACAGTTTTTCCTTGTCCTTTTCACCTTTTTGCCTTGAATGACGATGGAACAAGTAAGCCGGCACATGAAGAAGGAAAAGAAAGGTCTGCTTACCACCCACCCCAAGAAGACACGTCCTCCTGCCTCCATTTCACTAACTCGTTCATCCCTTTAAACCTGTCTCGTCCACTTCCTGCTAGTGTGACATTCTCCTCCTGTGAAAGGACCCATAGTTCACCACCTCCCCCCCCCCCCCCCCCCCCC
>JADBJO010000947.1:135611-140611 GCA_016801955.1 Conus betulinus
TGGGCACAAAATGAACGAAGAATGAAAACAAACAGTTTTTAACCAGTAAGCCTGGGCATGAAAGGTGAAGAGCGAGTCAGACGCGTGAGTGAGTGTGGAGAGAGTGATGGAGTGGTCGCCCCTTTCTATGGGTCAGAAAAAAGGCGGGCAAATTGTGAGAGTTGACCGTGGCAAGGAGGACCACAGCGAGTTGTCTCCTCTTTCCCTCTGCTGGCTGCAGGCTGGAATGATGGATCGTTACAGAGGAGGAAGATGTGACACTGGGGAAGAAGAAAGGGAGACAACTACTGGAAAGGATTTTTTTTTTAAAATGATGGAAGTGACTTAGGAATGTGTTTTGATTAGGGACACAAAAAGTTCTCTCTCTCTCTCTCTCTCTCTCTCTCTCTCTCTCTCTCTCTCTCTCTTCTCTCTCTCTCTCACTCTATGTCTCTGACAGCATTTTGTCTCTCTATTCTGTGCACACAAAAAAAAAACATCAAAGTAATTGCTCAAAATAAACATAATTGGAATGAGGAAGCTGGAGGGTAGTAGTAGGGGGGGGGGGGGGGGGGGGGGGGGGGAGGAGGCTGTGTGTATTACTGCAAAAGGAGCTGGTTAAACAGATGATTATTTCAGAAAAAAAGATGATGATTTGTTTAAAGAACTCGCACTTGTTGTAAATTGCACGTTGTGTCAGTTGAGTCTCGACAGTTTTTGATATTTCCGCAACGTACCCATTTTTTTATGCGCATCAGATTATAATAATTTTCTTCTTTTTAAAATAACACGGACATGTTACACCTTCCTTTCCAACGTTTTCACACTAACCCTCACTGGTGAGGAAACGAGTCGAGTCAACAACAGACACGCAAGCGAGAGAAAGTTCTGCTTACTACCATACTGAAGATATTCCAGTCAATATATGATCATGAAATCGCTGATCCCATTTCAGCGGTCTCACTGCCTTCCCCCTCAATGTCTCAGTCTCCTTCTCTGTCATGGCCCATCATTCGTGGCCCCCATGTAGAAAGAGAAGACTGCTTCATTCTCTGTCGTGGCCCATCATTCATGGCCCCCATGTAGAAAGAGAAGACTTGTTTGCTTCACTCCTCCTGGCTAACGTCAACTCTCTCTCAATTTGCACGCCTCTCTCGTGACCCTTAGAAACTGTGACACAGCTCCATCAATATCTCCAACGCTGTTCAGTTCGAATTGTTGACCGACCAATAGGATGTGTCCTTTCCATCTCTCTCTCTCTCTCTCTCTCTCTCTCTCTCTCTCATACTGTCTCTCTCTCTCTCTGTCTCACTCGTGTCTCACGCCATGGTATTTTCGTCATATTCTGATGTATTGGCGCTGAAAGAATAATTTTCTTTCAGTCTTATTGTATGCTTCTATCCCTCTCTCTGTGTGAAAGGGGGTTAGAGAGAGAGATAGAGAGAGAGAGGGAGAGAGAGAGAGAGAGAGAGAGAGAGAGAGAGAGAGAGATACAGAGAGAGAGAGAGACAGAGGGAGAGACAGAGAGAGAGAGAGGAGGCAGAGTTTGTGTTCAACTTGAACAGTTCGGTTTCAAGGGGAGGTGACTGCAGGCGGAAAATAAAAGAACCTTAATTAACAGAAAAATCACTATGCTACCGAACGGAAGAAACAAACACATTACAAGACAAGCACGACGCATTTCGACTTCTTTGGTCTTCCTCAGACAAGACGAACAATACTGAAGTTAACGAAAACGAAAAAAACGAACAATCATCTGTCTCCTCAGATTTGGGCTAAAAATGAACGAAGAATGAAAACAAACAGTTGTTTAAGCTTGGGCATGAAAGGTGAAGAGCGAGTCAGACGGGTGAGTGTGGACATATGATGGAGTGGTCGCCCCTTCCTATGGGTCAGGGAAAGGCGTGCAAATTGTGAGAGTTGACCGTGGCAAGGAGGACCACAGCGAGTTGTCTCCTCTTTCCCTCTGCTGGCTGCAGGCTGGAATGATGGATCGTTGCAGAGGAGGAGGATGTGACACCACCGGGGGAAGAAGAAAGGGAGACAACTGGTGGAAAGGATGGATTTTTTTTTTTAATGATGGAAGTGTGACTTAGGAATGTGTTTTGATTAGGGACAAAAAGTTCTCTCTCTCTCTCTCTCTCTCTCTCTCTCTCTCTCCACACACACACACACACTCACTCACACACACTCTCTCACACACGAACACACACACACACACACACACACACACACACACACACACACACACACACACACACACACACACACACACACACACACAGGACTAAGTGTTTCATTAAAAAAAAAAAAGATTTGGTAGACGCATGAATTTTCTCAGTTAATATATATCTTGTCGGCACGTACACAAATTTTTCCAACGGCATGCTGCAAAGAAAGGAGATAGTTGCACCCACTTACAAATGACGCCTCTGGTTACATGCACATCTGCAGAGATCTTGCACCTCGTTCACCATTACAAGTAAAAACGTGCAGGCTTGAACACTCGACCTTTGCCACCCCTCTCGACAGTCTCAGTCGTCTTAGCAGATGAGGTAACCTCGACGCCAGGACCAACGAGCGTCAGCCAGATTTCCATCAAGACCAGTGGGTCATCACATCTCGCTCAGCCCTTTCTCCTGCCTGGCTGGAAGCAGACTTTGGCGTAAGCTTGGCTGTGTCTGGAGTGGGCACTGTCTTCATCTGTTTGTGGGCAGGGGGGTGGTTGGCTGGGGGGGGGGTGGGGGTGTGGGTGGGGTTGGGGCTGGGGGGTGTGCTCGGCTTTTGGCCGTGGTGTCTTTTTGCCGGTGGGCTCTGCAGTCATGAAATACAGGCTGGTACACCCATGGAGATACTATTTTAAGGCTGTTATGAGTTGCTTCCTGTAGTCTGATACACTCTGTTCAGGAGCGGTTATGTCCCGTGATATCTTAATGGAGTGTCCTGCGCGTGCCTGTACCCATCGTCAACAGGCCTCCAAGGGTGGTACAGGACTGCTCAAAAGGCAGGTGAGGACAGTGCTTCTCTGGGTCCTCCCCAGCACCTTCAGGCGTTTCTTTTTTCTTTTCTTGCTTTTACCGACGCCTGCTCTACTAGATCTGGAGAATATCCTCGAGAGAAGGATTTTTTTTTTTTTTAAAAAGAGAGTATTTACTATTATTATCATGAATACTTATATAGCATCTATCCTCGGCTTTGAGGCGGCCCGGCGGAGATTTTGAACCCGCAAAGCCCAGGATCACCAAGATTGCGAGCCCGGCGCTCTACCACTGAGCCATTCCGGCCCTCAATAGCGCCTGTCCTCGGCCAGAGACCAAGCACTAACCGCTTTACAATCCTCATTCTTGTTTACACAACGGGCTGCCTACTTGGGTAGAGCCGATTGAAGACCTGCCTGCCGGCGCTTCATTCAGTCGTTTTCCCCAAGTCATTCAATCAGTATCGTTCATTCCATTTCACAACTCTTTCATTCTTTCGATTTTTTTACGCAGGGTGCATGCTATGTGTAACGTGTCAATCCATACCAACGGCCAATCTGGCCTTCTCTTCCCGAAAGTTGGTGATGGGATTTTACGTGTGTGCAAGATGTTATGCGTGCGTTCACACACGGAACCTCGGTTTATAGTCTCATTCGAAGAACTGCTTGGGAAATGGAGTCAGAACAATGTTAACTCCTAGTGAAAAATCCTCCCTGTACTGAAACAGCCTGGCGGAGATTCGAACCCGCAACCCCGATTACTCCGAGTGAGGCGCTCAACCAACCGAGCTATTCGGCCATGGGTCACTGGTGAAGTTTTGTATTTTCTAATCTATAACGTATTTGAATATCATGCTTGAAGCGTTTCAGAACATGTGGATTATTGTTCTTAGACATGACTTTAAAGTGCCACTGTTTGATGTTGAATATTCATGAACTGTTTTTTTTTTTTTTTAAATGATTGATATTGTTGACAGTGTTTGGTCATGAAATGATTTCCTTCTCGAAAACCTGCTTGGTGGTGGTACTTTTTGCCCTAACATAGTTGTTGAAGATTTCCCTGTCACCAGTCTCTGGAAAGTTTGAGATTTTTTTTTTCAGGGGAAGGAGGTTTTCAGGAACTGTACCCAGGATTCTGGGTGCTTACATGTCTATTTATGAGTGAATTATGAGATCGTTTGTACACGCTGTAAAGAGAAAAGAAACTCGTGGAGAGCGTGGCAGCAGAGAGTCCTCAGAAGAGGAGCCCCCTTCAAGCAAGGGTTTCGACCCTTATCTCCTGACACTCTAGGGGGTTGGGCCACACCCGGTTCATGACTCCGGATGTCCCTTTCTGCTGCCCCCCTTTTTTCCCCCCATCTTGGAACGAGCCATGACTGGGATTTGAACCCATGTCCCTCTGAACATGCTCATTTCCCACTGAACGACTCGCACTCTAACCACTGAGCCACTGGACACCTGATATTTGTAGGAAACGTTAAGCCTTTTGAAGTTCACTTTTCTTCCTCCTTGACCAGATTCAGAGGAAAAGATAACAATGGCGTGCCCCCTTGGCCCACTTAGTCGTGGAAATCGTGCCGCATGGATGGCATGGGCGTAACGGTGAAGTAAACACAGATGTCAGAGGGTGACTGAGTAAACCACCTGCAGGCGGAATCAGAGGTAGACTGGTTTGTCTTTTCTCTGCAGTCTGTGTGTGTGATGAGAGGGGCACGGGCTGTGTATTTGTTGTTATGTCGTACAGAGGTCGCGGAAATGGAAGAGATGTTTGTGGCTGGCTTGCTGAAAGGAAAAAAAAGGGATCACAACAAAATGTTTTTTTTTTTTATGGTTTGGTGTCGCACTGTTGGAGCCAAACTTTAAAAGGAAAAAAAAAAAGGTTAGTTGAGTGCAAGAGGACCTGTAATATGTTTTAATTTGAAATATGTTTTTGGAATTTGCGTGAAATTGAAGTGGAAAGAATTTTATGTAAATGATGTGTGTGTGTGTGTGTGTGTGTGTGTGTGTGTGTGTGTGTAGTGTGTGTGTGTGTGTGTGTGTGTGA
>JADBJO010000947.1:150425-155425 GCA_016801955.1 Conus betulinus
AGCGTGAGGGCTGGCGGATGTTGGCTCCTGGGTCCTCACTGTTGAACCCAGCGCTGTGTCGGCTGCTCGCTCCAGCTTCCTCGGACATGAGGGCGTTCTCTGCTGATCGGCTGTCCGGAGGGAGGGGCTGGCTGGAGGGAGGCTGCCTGGAGGGAGGCTGGCTAAAGGGAGGCTGGCTGGAGGGAGGCTGACTGGAGGGAGGATGGCTGGAGGGAAGCTGGCAAGAGGGAGGCTGGCTGGAGGGAGGCTGGCTGGAGGGAGGCTGGCAGGAGGGAGGCTGACTGGAGGGAGGCTTTCTGGAGGGAGGCTGTCCGGAGGGAGGCTGTCTGGAGGGAGGCTGGCCGGAGGGAGGCTGGCTGGAGGGAGGCTGCTGGAGGGAGGGACGCTGCACACCCCTTGGTGTGTGGCTGCGGGGTTGGCTGGTTGGGGACCACGTTTGGGGGGTGCTGGAGGAGCGGGCAGTCCCCAAGGCCTGAGAACCTCTGTCGCTGGGGTCGGCTGTCTGGGGAGTGCGGCACGGCTGACAGGTCAGCGATGTCTGGTCTGGCCACTTCACTGCCGGCGGTGTTCAGCACACTCATGTCACCGTTTTGAACATGGACTTTCTCGTCGTTGTTCAGAATAGCAAAAAAAAAAAATCTTGCCTTCCTTGGTCCAGCAGCTTTTAACGTTGCGGGTGATCTCTTCACGAGGTGGAGGCGAGTCATGGTTAAGGGGGTAAGGTCTTCCAACTATTCCCATGCCTGTTCCTTTGGGAAGCCTCCGTTTGCCGAGAACTTCACTCCTGTGTTGACGGGTGACGAACTTGAGGATGATGGGTCTCGGTCGGTCACCTCTTACCCCAACCCGATGGGCGACGCTGATGTCCGAAGCTCCAGTGTGAGTTAAAGATAATTTTCTGTGGATGATAGACAACAGTTTTTGCCTCACTGTCTCGGCCCCTGATTCGTGTCTGTGGTCTGGTCCCACTCCCCAAGAATCGAACGCAGTCTCTCCCCTTGGTACTGCTCTATTTCGTTTCTTGCTTCCCTTACGGCTGTAAGAGTTTTTTTTGTTTGACACTGGCGACTTCGTCGTGTAAATCTTCTACTTGGTCTTCCGCTTCCGTTAGCTTTTCTTTCAGGGCGTCATTTTCCATCTGTAGATCGAAGATGTCTGACCGTAACTTCTTGAATTGTTTTAACATTTGCATTGACAGATTCGATTCACTGCTTATCATCTTATTTTTTAAGGTGTCAACTGTCACAGAAAGTTTGTTTTCAATGGTTTTAAGTTGCTCAGAGAGACTGCGTCGAATCCCCTCCTTGTTGTAAAAGTCACATTAGTTTCTGTTGTCTGCGGCCATTGTCTTACTTCTTTCCACTACTTCTAATAATGTTCGTTGTTTGGAATTAACCGAACAGGACCTGTGTCTCTTGTTATTGTTAATAGATATTGTTGATGTTTCAGGAAAAAAAAGTGTTTTCTCACCGCACGATGAACTATTGTTGGATTGACCATGGAGTTTTTCGTTTACCTTTTTTTTTTTTTCTTCGGTGTCATTTCTGTGTCGAAAACCACCCTCCATTAGTTTTCTCGAAAGATCCGACACTAAGAAAACCGCACTGACCGAAGCGGAAACAACTTATTTCAAACTATTTTCTCCCGAAAGGATAAACGCTAACACCGTCTCACTTCACTGCACGCACTTCCACAATGTCTGGGTTGGTTTGTTGTACTGAAGAGGAGCAAGAATATTTCATTACTGCTCTAGAAGCAGAAAAATAATTCAAAACAAAGCAAAACAGAATGATTCAGGGCAACAATGCTGTAATTTGCACAGCACGTATCGGAATTGTCTGCTTTGTAGGGCTAAGCCTTTATGAAACGGGACACCCCTGTCCGTCTGTAAAACTGTCTTTGATCTTCCATGCTTTCAGAAATGCTAGCCTAACTTCTGTGTACGCTCTCTCTCTCTCTCTCTCTCTCTCCTCTCTCTCTCTCTCTCTCTCTCTCTCTCTCTCTCTCTCTCTCTCTCCTCCCCCCTCTCTCTCTCTCCCCTCTCTCTCTCTCTCTCTCTCTCTCTCTCTCTCTCTCTCTCTCTCTCTCTGTCGTAATTTTTGACAATGCATATGTATGTTGTGCGCATGGTGGTATATATTTGAATTGTAATGTTATTATTTTCAATCGTTATCATTCGTTACCATTGTTATTGCTGTTATTATTGGGTATTTGTCATCATTATCACTGGGGTGTGTAGGTGCTTGGGAAGGATTGTGCGACAGGTGGGTGTTTGTTAAATTGTTGGGGGTGTGGAGGGTGTTTTGTGTTTGAAATGCTTCTTTTTCATTTTTGAGGGCAAGATGCAAACAAGCCTGCCATGTGCTTATTCTTTTCCCTCATTAAACAAATTTCGTTCGTTCGGTCGTTTCTCTCTGCCTGCCTGCCTGCCTGCCTGCCTGTCTGTCTGTTTATCTTTTACTCGCTTTTCCCTCCTTATCCTCCTCCTGCGTCTTCTGTTTGTTCTTCCACTTGTTCTTCTGCTCCTTCCTCCTCCTCCTCCTCCTCCTCTCCTCCTCCTCCTCCTCCTCCTCCCTCCTTCTTGTTCTTCTTCTTCCGTCTGTCTCCTCCTGCTCCTCCACCCCCCCCCTCCCACTCCTCCCCCTCGTCGTCTCCTCCTCCTCGCGTCCTCCTCCTCCTCCTCTTCTTCTTCCTCTTCTTCTCCACATTCTTCTCTTGTTTCTTGTCTTTGTTCTTCTTCATCTGCTGCTGATGCCTGTCTTTTCCTACTGTTGAAATGACGAAGCACACGTACCTCGAAGTCGTTATGTTGCGCATCAGTTGTGATGGTACTTGTGTTATGTTAACATAAAAGAGAGATTAGAGAGCAAAAAGGAAAGAACGGTAACGCCCGCATCAAATCGAGCAGGTGACCTGCGCGCTGCATCGTGAACTGTGCATGTCAGAATGCAGAAGAACGAATCAAACGAAAGCTAGAGACGATCAGATGTGTGTGTGTGTGTGTGTGTGTGTGTGTGTGTGTGTGTGTGTGTGTGTGTGTGTGTGTGTGTGTGTGCATGTGTGTATGTGTGTGTGTGCAAATCTCCAGAAAGGTCAAATGGATCCTGTGCCGACCTCTCGCCAGGATCTACATGGGAGATCCTGACTGAAATCGACTAGGTCTATTTCTGGAACATTCATTTCCCACAATCAATAAAAGGCACATACACGCGTGCACACACACGCGCGCGCGCGCACACACATACACGTGCGCGCGTGCATGCGCTCGCTTCTACGCACACACATATGCATATGTGTGCATGTGCACATCCATCCACACGCTTGTGCACATACACATGTATACGCACGTGCATACACACGCGCACATGCGTACACGCCCACGTACAAAGACACTCACATACACACATGTATGTACACATTTATATGCAGATACGTGTGTATGCTCGCTCAAACCCACAAATCACACCCACATGCACAACATGTACTTCTACACACGCACCCACACGCAGGCACACACTCACTGACACACACGCACATACGCGCGCGCACAGACAGACAGACAGACGCACACACACACACAGGTGCGCGCACACATACGAACACAAGTGCGCACACCTGCATGCGCGCGCGCGCGCGCGCACACACACACACACACACACACACACACACACACACATGTGCATACACACACACGCACATCATGCACACACACATGCGCTCGCGAACACACATGGGCCCATGCCCACACACCCCTACACACACACGTGCACATTCACTACACACGCATACAATGATTAAAAAAAAAGAAAAGGCACAACCAATGGTAGATAGGCACTCACGGTCTGACCAGCGCGTTGAGCTAATGCGTAGGTCAGGCATCTGCTAAGTCGTAGCCACGAGACCCTCTTCTTCAATTCTCTCATCCTAGTTATTAATAAAATTTATCCATCAGCTTAAAATCCTGCGCAGTGTGGTCTCAAAACTTAGTGGATGTGGTGTAGCGTATATGGACTAGTCCGCACACAGTGACGCGTCCTTGATGAAACTAAAAGTGAAATTTTCTGGGCCATTAAAAAAAAAAAAACAAACAACCTTTCTAACGCTTTTTGCCCGAAACGAGTTCAGTAACTTGTGCATGGTCGCTCTGACAGTATGATCTTTGATCAACACGAATGGGTTCATCCTGGGGAAAAAAAAAAATCTTCCGTCTTTACATCAAGTGGTCGTTGATATGAGTTCAGTACTGTTTACGTCATCTTGATACACCGATCCTGGATTTTGTCCTTAGATCCACTCACTCACTTAGACACAGACACTCACACAGGCACACACGCACACACACACTCGCACACACACACACACACACACACACACACACACACACACACACACACACACACACACACACACACACACAATCAATCCCACAATCAATAAAAGGCACACACACGCGTGCACACACACGCGCGCGCGCGCGTGCGCGGGCGCGCACACACACACACACACACGTGCGCGCGTGCATGCGCTCGCTTCTACGCACACACATATGCATATGTGTGCATGTGCACATCCATCCACACGCTTGCGCACATACACATGTACACGCACGTGAATACACACGCGCACATGCGTACACGCCCACGTACAAAGACACTCACATACACACATATATGTACACATTTATATGCAGATACGTGTGTATGCTCACTCAAACCCACAAATCACACCCACATGCACATGTACTTCTACACACGCACACACACGCAGGCACACACTCACTGACACACACGCACATACGCGCGCGCACAGACAGACAGACAGACGCACACACACACACACATACACACAGGTGCGCGCACACATACGAACACAAGTGCGCACACCTGCATGCGCGCGTGCATGCGCTTGCTTCTTCGCATACACATATGCACATGTGTGCATGTGCATATCCACATCCACACGCTTGCGCACATACACATGTACACGCACGTGCATACACA
>JADBJO010000947.1:162925-167925 GCA_016801955.1 Conus betulinus
TGACTTTACACAAAGTGTCTTAGACATGTACACTGTGTGAGCCTCCCCCCCCCCCCCCCCCAATCCCCCACACCCTCACACTTACACACACGCACAAGCAGAACTGTGCTGATTTTTTTCGCGAAACTATACGACGATGACTAAGCACACACGCTCAAGGAGCCTGGGAAGTCGCGCTAGCTCAACAGCAAGCAAAGAAACTTCTAAACCCGTGAAAAAACCTCAAGAAGATTGTTCTTTGCTGAAGCAAGTTTTGAACCGAAGCCTTCAACAAAACCAGCAAGGCGCAAATGGAGGAAGAGACGGTGAAGCGAGTTCGACGGATCATCAAGAGGACACAGGAAGCACCGTAAGTCAAATAATCGAACTGCGCAATATCATTTCCAATTTGTGTGACCGAATCTCAAGACTTGAAACGACCGTAACAGAACAAAATACTCTCATTTCGAGTCTAACGAAAGCATCGAGATTTACGGCGAAAGCAGATCGAAAAGTATCAATCACGAACGGCCAAACGCAGACAGATGATTCGGATTGCAGGTATACTGCGGATCGTAGCTATGCTGACGCTATGAAGGCAACTCCCGCTAGTTCCGCGAATCGGAAAACGACCGGTGCATCAAATGCAAAATCAAAATCTGAAGGGAAAATGAATGAAAAAAAGCATAAGAACATCAAACAGAAGTAATGACGGCAATCTCAATTGTGACGTCAATCCTCGGTTCCCAAAACAACGTCAAAACTCGTTCGAAAGTGAGAGTAATTGTGACTTCCCCAAGGTTCTCATGTTTCATGATTCCATTGCAAAGGGATCAATGCAAAAAGATTAGGGCGTTCATTTGGCTTTCAAGTAGATCTCCAAAAGACTTATACCACAAAAGATCTTCGTCGTCAGGCATTTGAAAAGGTCCATTCTTCTACTGAACAAACAGCAGACGCGGTCGTAGTTCACTGTGGCTGAATGACATCAAGAATGGAGATGCAAAGGTAAACAGCAAAGCTTTCAGCAAATGCGTACAAGACTTTGCCAGTGAAAACCCCAACACAAAGATTATGGTGAGTAAGATTGCCCCAGTCAAGGACGCTGAACTTGAGGTCCAACGTCAGCTGTTTAATGCACTAACCACCATGGACCTGTTCAACATCAAGAACGTGTCGTCGTTCATTGCTCACGACAATCTGAAAGCCAGCTACATGACCCTGAAGGATGGACTTCACCCGAACGTCAGAGGATCGAGTGTGCTTGCAGCGAACATTGGAAGACATGTCAGGAATCGCTTCTGGACCAAGCCCAAGAGAACCGCCAGACGTCTCTCACACCAGCCTCCCACCCAGCGCTACTACTGGAGTCCTGAAGACAGCCTTTTTCTTCGTTGGAGATCATCTTGGGGCGGCGCTGGAATATGTTTCACGGCTTGGAACAATGGTATTAACTAAAAGACGGGCTGCAAACTATCGTTGTGTTTTTTTGCGTCAACATCAGCAGCATTTTGACTCTGATACACATCGCGTACTAGTCCTGCTGTTCACCTATTGCTGGTTCTAAATTCTACACTATTTTTATGCTGTAGTCTGAATTCCAGATATTGTTATTTTTATTTTTATAATTTTTCTTTTTAATTCTCTTTCTTACATATTAGCCCCTTGTGTGAAGACATGCCTGATAAGTCGTTAAACAAGCTTTCATTTTACAGTGGAATGCTAGGTCTATTTGGACAAATGAATCCTATTTGATCCAACATCTTGCCAATACAGATTATGACATTCTTATTTTGCAATCACTAAATGTGTGCAAACCCAAGCTTCCAAGATTATCCAAATTTTACTATCCCCCAGTACACAATAAAGTATCTGATTCCAAGGAAAGAATAAGCTGTGCCATTTACATCCGAGAGAGGCATTGCCTATTCTTTATGTCCATCACCAGTTCCAAAGGATCAATCGGATTTATACTCTTGTGCAGCCAGTGTGAAAATTAAAGACAATGACATCCTAAATGTTGTCTCTGTCTATTTGCCAAAGGACCAAATGATCGAAATACTGAATGAATGGTTACATTCATTTCAAGCATCTTCTGAAAAATGGCTGGTCGGTGGTGACTTTAATGCCCACTGTCCATTCTGGGACAAAGACTGTTCTGTAATAACAAACAATCGATTTGTTGAAAATGTTGTACTCTTCCTTGTGTTTATTAAACGATGGTAGTGTCACGAGATTCCCAGATGTTTCCACTCATAGACCCAGTGCCATTGATCTTACTTTAATATCTCCGCAATTAGCTTTTGACTGCTGTTGGCAGCCGCTTGAAGACACACTTGGAAGTGACCACTTGCCACTCAAAATTTCGCTCAAGAACATCTGTGAGCATGAAAAATATCCACAAGACAAAATACCCAAATATAATTATAAATTTGCAGACTGGCAAAATTTTCTTCCATTCTTTCATCAAAAAATGTAAATTGGATTGATGACACCAGTGAGGACATAAATGCTCTTTATGGCAAATTCAAAGACATGATACTGTTGGCTGCGGATGAATCTATTCCTAAATGTGGAAATATCAAAAACAGTAATCATGTTGGAAATGTGTGGTGGACAAAAGAATGCGAAGAAGCTGTAACATTCAAGAAAATGAAATATAAGAATACATTAAAATAAAGTCTGAGGTAAAGAAAAAAAAAGAAAAGGAGACAAACCTAAAAATGGGGGAACCTAACAGTCTGTTTGAAAGATTACAAAAGGCACATCAAGAAATGAAAGATGCAAACACACATTCTAATAGGGTAGTGGCCAAATCAAAACGATTATATTGGTCATCTTTCTGCGCTGAACAAGTCTCTCATTATAAAGATTTTCAGAAAGTATGGGAAAAATTTAGAGATGTGTAAAACAAGGAATTAATCTTCCTCGGTACCCTGTTTAAACTGGAAAATAATAATCTTCCAACTTCTGAGGAAAAGGCGGAAGCATTTGCTGATAGTTTTTTTCTAAGAGCATGCACACAGAAAGTCTTCTGCCACAATGCAGAAGACAAAGAGAAATAGAAGAAAAAAGTAATGCTTAATGAGCCACATTCTAATAATGATCATTATATTAATGCCCCTATAACTATACATGAAGTTAATGATGCCCTTTCTTCGTTAGCTAATAAAACTTCGTCGGTAGGATAGATGCGATTTCAAACGAAAATTAAAACATTTACCAGATAATTTCATCTATTTTCTGTTGACGATCTTTAAAAAAAGTTTGGTCTAGTGGTAGTATGCCAGAAGTCTGGAAGCAGTCAATTATTATTCCTGTTTTGAAGCAAGGTAAACCTGCTACAAATGTCAACAGTTATAGGCCAATAGCCTTGACTTCCCATGTTTCAAAAAAGTTATGGAAAAAATAGTGTTGAATAGACTGATTCACTACTGTGATAAAAATAATATAATTCCACATAACCAAGCTGGTTTCCGGAAAGGTAGTCAACAATTGATCACATCGTTAAATTAACAACACAAATTAAATATCAGTTCGCTAGACGAAAAAGTGTTTTAGCTACCTTTTTCGATGTAAAAAAGGCGTTTGATAGTGTCTGGCATATGAAATTATTATTTAAATTAAAGACAATTGGTTTGAGTGGCAATCTTTATTATTATATCAGAGAATTCCTACAAAATAGATCTCTGCAAGTCAGGGTAGAAAATATATATTCTGGTTTTAAATCATTGCAAATGGGCATTCCACAAGGCTCAGTAATAGCTCCAATGTTGTTTAATATTCTGATGAGCGATCTTCCGAAACATGTAAGCAAACACGTTACAGTAGTACAATATATGCGGATGATTTATGTATATGGTTAAATACTTCATTAAGAAAAAACACAACTAAGCGTGAAATAAACTATTACAGAAAACTATATCAAGCTGATCTTGACAGTCTTGGTAGATACATGTTTAATAACGGTTTAATATTTTCTAGTGAAAAAACATATATGGTTTTATTTATTAATGTGGTGCAGATCCTACTGAGCTGCCTTTATTCAAACTGGATGGCGTTGCTCTTGAATATAAATCTTTAGTCAATTTTTGGGAGTGTATTTGACGTCTAAACTAACGTGGAATTATCATATACAATATCTTTTTAAATAAAGCGAGGAAAACCCTTAATTTCCTAAAAATTATTAGCCAGCAAAGTTGGTGTCAGGATGCAAAAATCTTAAAGCATTTAGTGACATCTCTGATTAGATCTAAACTATCATATGCACAAGAGGCATTCTTCAGTGCTCCTAAGTATTTGTTACAAAAATTGCAAAGTATAGATAGCAAGGCCTATAAACTGTGTCTTGGTGTTCCTTTCCATGCATCTACTATGCGAACTTATAGAGAACTTGATGTTTTATCCTTGGACGAATACAGAAATTGGCTGTTTCGAAATATGTACTTAAATGCTCTTCAAATGAAGACGTGAATAGCATTGAAATTGCTGTGAAGCCTGAGTCTCATTATCCTAAAAGAGCTCAATCAATTGTGTCTCTTTCCACCATCGGTTCCTATACAGCAGATCTTTTGGAAGAATCCGCCATCAGTCTTGATTCTCTTTTGAAAACGACATCTAATTCTCTTCCTGATTGGGAAAGGAAGCGAGCAAATTTTGATCTTGATTATACAGATGTTAGTAAAAACGATCAACCAAATATTTTGTCATATACAGTAAAAATGCATACTATAAATAAATATTCAGATCATCTTAAAGTATATACTGATGGCTCCTTGTTACATACTAATCAGGCAGGTTCTGCTTTTGTAATACCTTCACTAAAAGTGGAAAAGACTTATTATATTGGAAAGCACAGATCAATTTATGTTGCGGAAATGGTAGCCATTATTATGGCTTTATCTTATTTAATTGATTTACCACACTCAATTGTTAAAGTGGTCTTTATGGTCGATTCGATGTCTGTTCTACAGTCTATAAAGTTCTCTAACTCACTCAATAATAATCCCATTTTAAAGGAA
>JADBJO010000947.1:172925-175425 GCA_016801955.1 Conus betulinus
TCTGCCGGGGGTCATTCCAAATCTTGATCACGACAGACTTTCAATGGCAGCAGCGAGAAGGCGAAGGGGCAGACATGCCTCTATCGAGCCAGGATTAGATTTCCCAAAGCCGGCGCCCATTTTTCTCTGACGTTCTTCCATTTTCCTCAGACGGAAGGATCCAGACATCCTGTCACACTCAGGACTGCGTTCCTCTCAGCCTTGTTGTCGACAGATGTGTCTCGGGTCTCTTCTCTCCTGGTTTTTGGCATTTCGGACCGACTACTTTTGTGTACAGGCTAACGTGTGTGAGACAAGCGCTCGATAATAGCTGAATATAGATTATGTTGTGTTTGTTTGTGCTTCTTTTTTCGAGCTTTGGGGTTTTCTTTTTCTTTGTCTTTTTGGGGGACAGAACATTGATGAAATATGGAGTGTTGTGGGGAGAGAGAGAGAGAGAGAGAGAGAGAGAGAGAGAGAGAGAGAGAGAGACAGACAGACAGACAGTGGGAGGCGGTGAGTGCAGGAGGGAGGGAAGGCAGGGGAGACTAGGAGGGGTGGGGTGGGGGTGGGGGGTGGGGTGGGGGGGTTGGAGGTTAAGTTTTTGCAGCGAACTCATTCACAAGAAAAGCAGTGTTTTCTTCACATCATTTGCTGTGAACCCACAGGCGTTTTAAAACAAAAAAAAAAAGACTCTGGGATGCTGTCAGTGTATATACGAGGGAGAAGACAAGGCTCACCCTTGCCAGAAACTCTACAGCGCGCACCCATTTCTTTAACATTACAATTTCTCCCCACAACGGAATTTTCCCCAAAATACCTTTAAAACTGCAGCTTTTTCTTTTTTTCTTCTTTTTTTTTTAAACCTATGATTGTTGACAAACTTGTCCGGGGTGATTGTTCTTCGCTCTAGCATTTTGGCTCGGCTGGTCTGTGAATCAGCGTGTCTGATTGAAGCGTACATTTTGCACATGAGTTTGGTGAATTTGTTTATGCATTTTTTTGCAGAAACAATTTTGCTTTCCTGTTGCTTTTTCTTAATAGTCCTAAAAGTGAAGGGATGGGAAGAAACGTGAACGTATGGGAAATGTGATGGAATTAAAAAAAAAGCCTATTTCAAAGCACTTCTGTATGGAAGAGGACCAGGTGTCGGATGGTTAGAGTTTTGAAATGTGGAGGTGACGGTCTTGAGTTCAAACCCACTCATGGGGTCTGATTTTTTTTTGGCTTGAAAACCCTCTCTCTTCACCAAGCAGTCGATGGCTACCTGATTCTGTTCAGAGCGTGTTAAAGCGGCGGAAGGAAGAAAAACAAATTAGCCCCGTATTTCATACTTGCTGTGCCCTTCACACAGTGGACCCCCCAAAACCATTCACGCTGCTATGGCCATTATGCTATGCGATTTTCAACATTACGTTACCATGGCTACGGAATACAGTTAATTAGAAGAAGGAAAGAAGCAATGGCTAGCCTTTTCGGTAATTCTTCCCCCCCCCCCACCCCCCACCCTACAGCATCAATAGAATGTGGTGGTGTGGTTTCGTTAGCTTTGCCTCTAGAGGGGAGGTCAGACCATGCAGGCAATGCCCATGGCTGTCTGTCAACGTCACAAGGGGTACCCGGGGGGGGGGGGGGGGGGGGGGGGGGGGGGGGGGCCAGGCATGCAGTCAATGCCCCGTGGCTGTCTGTCAAACGTCAGAAGGGGTACCTTGGGGGGTCAGTGTTACTGCAAGCTTTGACTTGCCAGAATGTCGGTACCGCTCATCCGTTACCTTTCTGCTCATGACAAGGCATGAGAGAGAGAGAGAGAGAGAGAGAGAGAGAGAGAGAGGAGAGAGAGAGAGAGACATACAGACAGACAGACAGAGAGACACAGAGTAAGAAAGAGAGAGAGAGAGAAGAAGGCACAGAGAGAGAGAGAGAGAGGCAGAGAGAGAGAAAGAGAAAGAGAGAGAGACAGAGAGAGACAGAGACAGGGAATGATCTTTTAATGCCTCACATTAAAACAAAGAACAAAGGCCAAATGGTCCTAGACACATATTTCATACACTGTGATAATTTTCTTCTCCCAACCGAAACAAAGCAATAAATTTACGCATAATAGCGCAGAGAGAGAGAGAGAGAGAGAGAGAGAGAGAGAGAGAGAGAGAGAGAGAGAGAGAGAGAGAGAGAGAGAGAGGAGAGATGAGATGCAAGTACTAACGCCTTCGAGTGAGTGTATGTGAGGTTGTTGATGCATGTATTTTTTGCTTGTATACGTGCACGCACGTGTGAGGATTGCATGTGTGTGTGTGTGTGCGTGTGCGTGTGTGTGTGTGTGTGTGTGTGTGTGTGTGTGTGTGTGTTCGTGTGCGCACACGCAAGCGCGTGCGAGTGTGTGTGCGTGCGTTTGCGTGTACGTATGTGTGCGCACGCACGTGTGTTTATGTATGTTCACATGCGTGCGTGCGTCCCTTAGTTCGTGTGTGTGTGTGTGTGTGTGTGTGTGTGTGTGTGTGTGTGTGTGTGTGTGTGTGTGTGT
>JADBJO010000947.1:180425-182925 GCA_016801955.1 Conus betulinus
AGAGCAGGGCATGAAGGGCCACAGAACTTGAGACATTTTTTTTAATAATGCTGATCGATGAGAATGAGGATGATTAAGATGATGCTACGGATTTCCATTTCGGTCTGAGACTACATGACAGGGCTGTGACTCTACGCTTCCTTTCATAATATATCCCCGGCGTCAACCAGGCCCGAGAGATACAGGCAACTGCAGTGTTGGTCAGGAAATTTGAGCAACACTCTCAGAAACGCATCCATTAAGTGGATGAAACTCGACTGTGTGGTCCCAGTCTTCCCAACTGAGTCCGCAGCAAACTCAACTCTGGGTAGGAGCCGGTCGGGGCAGAAAAACCCACATGACTCTGATGGGATTCGAACCCACGACGAAACGTGGGTGGGTGGATGTGTCCCTCACCACTAATCTACATTGGAAGGGAAAAAAAAAAAGAAAGAAAAAAAGAAAAGAAAAAAAAAATCTACAGGAATGACCTGATGGGTGTGTGTGTGTGTGTGTGTGTGTGTGTGTGTGTGTGTGTGTGTGTGTGTGTGTGTGACAACACACACACACACACACACACACACACACACACACACACACAGAGAGAGAGAGAGAGAGAGAGAGAGAGAGAGAGAGCCTACCTTAAGCAATATTTGCCGGTACTGCAGCACACAATCAGCACACAGCCGTCACACGATGACGCAGCCGTCACACTCTGAAAGTGAGCACGCTGTCGCTGTCCCCCCACATCCCTGGCAACGAACAACAACAAAGTGACCACGCTGTCGCTGTTCCCCACATCCCTGGCAACGAACAACAAAGTGACCACGCTGTCGCTGTCCCCCACATCCCTGGCAACGAACAACAAAGTGACCACGCTGTCGCTGTCCCCCACATCCCTGGCAACGAACAACAAAGTGACCACGCTGTCGCTGTCCCCCACATCCCTGGCAACGAACAACAAAGTGAGACCACGCTGTCGCTGTCCCCCACATCCCTGGCAACGAACAACAAAGTGACCACGCTGTCGCTGTCCCACCACATGAGCACCTGGCAACGAACAACAAAGTGACCACGCTGTCGCTGTCCCCCACATCCCTGGCAACGAACAACAAAGTGAGCACGCTGTCGCTGTCCCCCACATCCCTGGCAACAAAACAACAGACGCAGAACGCGGTCAGTCGCCATCCTACACTTCTCCCAAAAACTGGCGCTGTCTGACATTGAACCTCTCTATGCCATTAGGCCGCAGGGCTCGTGGTACATACGGTTTTTTTTTGTACTCCCAGTTCTTATAGAACAGGGAGTACTTTAGAATGGGAACAAAGAAATGCTGTCTGTGTGTCTGTCTGTCCGTCCGTAGTCAGAATGTGTTCATTCGCTCCAGACAAAACTACTGAACCGATCTTTCTGAAAATTGGTAGGTATGTTCATTATGGGTCACGGATGATGCCCTATGTTTAAGTTTGCCTTTATAGCCGTTAGTAACGGCTGTAGCGGACTGTAACGGTTTTTCTTCTTTATGGAATATCTCAGAAAGTACTTGGCCAATCTTTGTGAAAATAAGCATGTATGAAGAGGATGGGTCACGGATGACGCCCGATGTTTTAGTTTACCCCGTTATAGCCGTTACTGACGGCTGTAACGGCCTGTAAACGGTTTTCTTCTTTATGGAATATCTCAAAAAGTACGAGGCCGATCTTTTTGAAAATTTGCAGGTAGGTTCATTATGGGTCAGGGATAATGTCCGACGTTTTAGTTTAACGTTATAACCGTTACTAATGGCCTGTAACGGTTTTTCTTCTTCATGGAATGTTAATACAGAAAGTACTTGGCCGATCTTTGTGAAAATGACCAGGTATGTTCACTATGGGTCACGGATGATGCCCGATGTTTTAGTTTGCCGTTATAGCCGTTACTAACGGCTGTAACGGCCTGTAACGGTTTTTCTTCTCTATGGAATATCTCCGAAAGTACTTGGCAGACCTTTGTGAAAATTAGCAGGTATGTTCACTATGGGTTACAGATGATGCCCGATGTTTCAATTTACCGTTATAGCTGTTACTAATGGCTGTAATGGCTCATCGCTTTTTTTTTCTTTTTTTTATGAAATGTCTCAGAAAGTACTTGGCCGATCTTTGTGAAAAATTAGTAGGTATGTTCATTATGCGTCACAGATCATGCCCGACGGTTTAGTTTACCGTTATGGCCATTACTAACGGTTATAACAACCCACAACGGTTTTCCTTCTTCGTGGAATATCTCAGAAAGTACTTGGTCGGTCTTTCTGAAAATTTGTAGGTATGATGGGTCACGGATGATGCCCGATGTTCAAGTTTACCGTTATAGCCGTACTACTAACGCCCTTAATGGTTTTTTCTTTATGGGAAAATCTCAGAAAGTTCTCGGCGGATCTTTCTGAAATTTTGTAAGTACGTTCATTATAGGTCACAGATGATGGCCGATGTTTACCAGAATAGCCATTCCTAACGGTTAGACCAGCCCAAGAGGGTTTTTTCCT
>JADBJO010000947.1:185425-187925 GCA_016801955.1 Conus betulinus
TTTTATCCTGACGTTATGGCTTTCTAAGGCGTGACTGTTGACAGGCTTGTGTGATGCTCTGCCACGTTTCAGAGCCTGGGCCTTTGGCTTCAACCAGCCCTGCTTGGTAAAGAAACGAAATTTGAAAAAAAGTGGTTTTAACGTTTTCGTATGTTTGTTGGATTTCGCTCATGCGGACAGAAATTTCTGTCTGGACACTGAGCAAACATGACAGTAAGGGAAATTTGGTGCTTGTTCCTCTATTGCATTCACGTGACGAAAAAAAAAAAGGCATTCACGTCTGTCTGGCTGAAGTATAGGGATGGACGAAGTTACTGACGAAATGAAATAACGTTTTTCTTTGCCAGTGGCTTTTTTTTTTGTCAGAGGTGATATTTTTCCACAACACTGCATGTCCAAGGCAATTTACAGCGCATTCGTCAGTGCAGGTCCTGTACTTGTACTAACCAACATGTGTTTTGTCAGAACACTAAGTGGAGCTAGCGGACGTTTATAGGGGAAGATTTGACGGATTATTTGACGTCAACATAGACGTGGATGAAGGGGAGGTGGATATACACATACCCGTGGTCCCACACCACACCTACTCGCTCCTTCACCACACACACAGGTTCATATGCATGCCTGTATAACATACACAGGTTCATATGCACGCCTGTATAACATACACAGGTTCATATGCATGCCTGTATAACATACAGGTTCATATGAATGCCAGTATAACATACACAGGTTCATATGCATGCCAGTATAACATACACAGGTTCATATGCATGCCTGTATAACATACACAGGTTCATATGCATGCCTGTATAACATACACAGGTTCATATGAATGCCTGTATAACATACACAGGTTCATATGCATGCCTGTATAACATACACAGTTTCATATGAACGCCTGTACAACATACACAGGTTCATATGCATATCTGCATAACACACACAGGTTCATAATCATGCGTGCCTGTATAACATACACAGGTTCATATGCATGCCTGTATAACATACACAGGTTCATATGCATGCCTGTATAACATACACAGGTTCCTATGGATACCTGTATAGCATACACAGGTTCATATGCATGGCTGTATAACATACACAGGTTCATATGCATGCCTGTACAAACATACACAGTTCATATGCATGCCTGAATAACATACACAGGTTCATATGCATGCCTGTACAGCAGACAATCGCACACGCAGGAAAGAAGGCTTGTAGACACCATTTTTATACAACTCACACATTCAAACATATACACACACAATGTGTGTGTGTGTGTGTGTGTGTGTGTGTGTGTGTGTGTGTGTGTGTGAGAGAGAGAGAGAGAGAGAGAGAGAGAGAGAGAGAGAGAGAGAGAGAGAGAGAGAGAGAGAGAGATGGACAGGTCTCCGAATTGTGATTTACGTTTGTGCGGAGAAAAACAAAAAAACAAAAATAAACATACAAACGCCAAATACAACAACTGCTAAAGCAACGACAGCAACAACAAACAAAACTCAATACTGCACTGTATTTGTCTCCCTTTTTTGTTCCCAAGAGGTTGTTTGCCGTTCGAAGGCAGACACTCAGAGCGAGAAGTACAGAAAGGTGACGACAACGACGACGATGACAACAACAACAACAACAACAACAACAACAACAACAACAACAACAACAACAACGACAACGAAAACAACAGAAAGAAAAAAAAAAAAAAGAAAACTGAACAGATTTATTTTCCCCTAAATTGTATTCTAGTTCTTACATTTGTTACAGTGATCTTCCATTTGTCTTCTATATTGGATACTAATGATAGTTTTAATCCTGACGTCATGGCTCACGAAGCCGCGAGTGTTGACAGGCTTGTCTGATGCAGTGTCGCCTTCCAGGGCTTGGGGGTTAGGGTTCAGACCCAGTGTTCGGTATAAAGAAACGAAATCTGGAAACTCTCTTGATATGTTCACATGTCTGTTGGATTTCAACCATACATGCAGGAAATGGTATCTGGAGACCGCGCAAACATGAGAGAAAGGGAAACATGGTTGATGGTGCTCCACTGCATTCACGTGATGAAAAAAAAAAAAGGCATTCACATCTGCATGGCTGAAGTATAGGGATGGATGAAGTATGGGGGATGGCTGAAGTATAGGGATGGATGAAGTATGGGGATGGATGAAGTATGGGGATGGATGAAGTATAGGGATGGATGAAGTATGGGGATGGATGAAGTATAGGGATGGATGAAGTATGGGGATGGATGAAGTATAGGGATGGATGAAGTATAGGGATGGATGAAGTATGGGGATGGATGAAGTATAGGGATGGATGAAGTATAGGGATGAATGAAGTATGGGATGGATGAAGTAGGGGATGGATGAAGTATAGGGATGAAGTATAGGGAGGGCTGAAATATAGGGATGGATAAAATATAGGGATGAAGTATAGGGAGGGCTGAAGTATAGGGGGATGGATTACGTATAGAGATGCATTAAGCATAGGGAGCGCTGAAGTA
>JADBJO010000947.1:190425-195425 GCA_016801955.1 Conus betulinus
TCCGATTTCTTGTACATTGAAACGATTTTTGATTGTTCCATTCTTATATGCTTGTTTTGGTAGTCTAGCGAGTGACAGCTTTTGCAATCTGAACCAGTAGCGCATTGATTGTATGGCACCATCTACATTCAAAGGATACCGTCCATTGTATTTGGGGAATCTGGGCGTATGTCCGAAAAGCGTTTGCATGCAAGCAAGTGTGTAATTCACTACATGTAGATGAGACTGTTCCCAGACTTCTGCTGCATATAAAAGCATAAGTTCTATCCATTGTTCCCCAAACTGCACATTGTCTAATTTCTACGGTTTTGGCTTTAGCCCGACCTGCATAGTCTTCGAGTGCAATGTCGTATGAAAAGCTTTGTGTGTTAAAGTAAATCCCATCCCAGAGAGAGAGAGAGAGAGAGAGAGAGAGAGAGAGAGAGAGAGAGAGAGAGAGAGAGAGAGAGAGACAGAGACAGAGAGACAGAAGAGAGAGACACACAGAGAGACACACAGAGAGAGACAGAGACACAGAGAACTTTTTTTTTTCCTTACTGACACACTTGCCCCGTAATTCAGTCAGCACCAATCGATGATCGGACCTGATGGGAAAGGGTGTCAACCACCTCCCCCTCCACTCTCCCTAATCACAGCGACAGTCGCAAGCACGCGGCGTCAGCTTTCACCCCCAGTTGAGTCTCCCCCCCCCCCCGCCCCCCCCCCCACCACCATGCATGGCATGGGGCAGGGAAGGGTCTCTGTGTGCCACCAGGCGAGAGGCTGCAAATCAGGCTAATTTGCACCGCACAATGACACAAGGCTTTCGGGGTGGATGGACCAGCGATACCAGTGGAGTCAGGTGTGTTCATGCTCGGTGCTGGTGGAGAGGTACGACAGACATGGTGGGGGGTGGGGTGGGGGGTGGCTTGGGGGGGGGGGCCAGTGGGGACTGGATGTGCTGGGGCAGTGGGTTACTTGGGAGGTCTGGGTCGTCATCTGTGATGACTTAGAACATGAGGTTTAACTGGCACTTGATTGGCAGAAGGAACGTACGTATATGCTAATAAATATATAACATGCTCTCTCTCTCTCTCTCTCTCTCTCTCTCTCACCTCACACACACCACACACACACAACACACACGTGGTCTAACACACCACACACACACACACCACAACGTGCTGAAATCTTGCACAAATACACACACACAAGCGCACAACACGCATGCGCAGTACACACATGCGCAGCGCAGCGCCACCACGCACACATAGTGCCCGTGCGAGGTACACATCCATACATACACACGTTGTACATTCACTACAACACACATCATATACCAAAAAAAAAAAAAAGACACATGAGGGTTAACTGCATTGATGGCAGAAAGGAACTCGAGATATGTCATATAATATTACATGCTCCTCTCTCTCTCTTTCTCTTCTCTCTACATTCCCACACACACAACACCCCACACACCACACACACACCACACCACACAAGTGCGTGCACAAAATCCAGAAAAAAAAAAAAAAAAAAAAAGGTTAGGTAGGCACTCAAGGAGTCGTTAGGCGAGGCAACTCAAGATCTGACCAGCGCATTGGGCTAATGCGTAGGTTTAGACATCTGCTAAGTCTCGCAGCCACGAGACCCTTTTCTTCAATTCCCTCATCTTAGTTGTTAATTCATTTATCCATCAGCTTCAAATCATGCGCAGTGTGGTCTCAAAACTTAGCGGATCGAGGTGTAGCGTATATGGACCAGTCCCCGCACGCAGTGACGCCTCCTTGATGACCTGAAACTGAAACTGAAAACCCAACACTTAACACACTGCACTCAGTTCACTGCCGTCCCACCCCTCTCTCTCTGTCTCCATCCCTCTTTCTTTCTGTCTCTCTCGCTTTTTACTGTCTTACGTTTTTCTGTCTGTCTGTCCTGTCTGTCTGTCATTCTCTGTCTCCCCCCCCCCCCCTCTCTCTCTCTCTCTCTCTCTCTGTATCACCTTTGGAAATAAAACTATGACTCTATGATCTCTCTCTCTCTCTTATCACCTTTGGAATCTCTCTCTCTCTTTCTCTCTCTCTCCTTGTTAAATATGCATTAATTATATTATGTGTGTTCTGTAGAAGAAGGGTTTCAATAAAGCTTTAGTTTTCCTCTCCACCTCCGTCCCCCTCCCCCCCCCCCCCTCCCCCCCCCCCACCACCCCGCTCAATTGCGCCCCTTCTTTTTCCTTTCCCCAAGCCATTCTAAATTCCCTCTGACTCTGTTTGGGGGGCACTCGATAGATCCCCGTCTCGATAGATCCCCCGTCTCGATAGATCCCCGTTTCGATAGATCCCCGTCTCGATGGATCCCCGTCTCGATAGATCCCCATCGTCGATGGATCCCCGTCTCGATGGATTCCTGTCTCGGTGGATCCCCGTTACTGTTTTGGATCTACCGAGACGGGGATCTATCGAGATGGGGATCTACCGAGATGAGGATCTACCGAGACGCGGATCTATCGAGACGGAAATTCGTCCGCATGTAGTGGGGGGATCTATCGAGACGGGATCTACTTTTTTTGACATGCATGAAAAGAAGTGTCACCGACCTCTTGAAAGGAATTTTTCTGAGGAGCTCGTGTGAGATGACATATCTGGAAAAAAAAAAGGTGTCGGGTTCATTGGAAGAAACTGAAGAATTAGGTTTGGTGGTGTTGAGAGAGAGAGAGAGAGAGAGAGACGAGAGAGAGAGAGAGGAGAGAGAGAGAGAGAGGGAGGGGAGGGAAGGGAGGGAGAGGAGGGGAGGGAGGGAGAGGGGAGAGGAGGGAGAGAGGAGAGAGAGAAAGAGAGAGAGAAGGGAGAGGGGAGGAGAGAGGAGAGAGAGAAAGGGGGAGGAAGAGGGAGAGAGAGAGAGAGAGGAGAGAGGGAGAAAGCGAGAGGAGAGAGAGAGAGAGTGAGAAAGAGAAACAGAGAGAGAGAGAGAGGGAAAGGGGGGGAGGGGAAAGAGGAGTGAGAGCAGTGAGAAGAGAGAGGAGAGGAGGGAGAGAGAGAGGAGAGGGGAGAGAGAGAGAGAGGGAGGGAGAGGGAGAAGAGAGAGGGGAGAGGGGGGATGGGGAGGGACAGGGGGAGGGAGAAGAGGAGAGGGAGGGAGAGAGAAACAGAGAATAGAGAAGAGAGGCAAAGACGAGAGGGATGAGAGAAAAGAAGAGAAAGAGAAAATAGAGTAGAGAGAGAGAAGAGGGGAGAGAGAAAGATGAGATATAGAGAGGAGAGATAAAGGGGGAGGGGAGGAGAGAGAGAGAGAGAGAGGGGGAGAGAGGAGAGGAGAGAGGAGAGAGAGTGAGAGAGGAGAGAGTGACAGAGAACACAGGAGAGAGAGAGAGAGAGAGTGAGAAACAGAGAGAGAGGAGAGCGGAGGGGGAGGAGAGAGAAGGGGGGGAGAGAAATAGAGAGAAAGAGAGTGAGAGAGAGAGGAAGGAGGGAGGAGAGGAGAGAGAGAGAGAGAGAGAGAGAGAGAGGAAGGAGGATAGAGGGAGAGAGAGAGAGAGAGAGAGAGGAGATGGGGAGAGAGAAGGGGGAGGACTGAGAGAGAGAGGGGGAAGAGAGAACAGAGAGAGAGAGGGGGGAGGAAAGGGAGAGAGAGGGAAGAGAGAAGTAGAGAGAGGATAGAGAGGAGATGAGAGATGGAGAGAGAGAGGGGGTGGAGAAGAGAGAGAGAGAGAGTTGGAAAAGAGAAACAGAGAGAGTGAGAGAGACAGAGAGGGGAGTGACACAACACACACACACACACACACACACACACACACACACACACACACACACACACACACACACACAGCAACACAGAGAAAGATGTGGTGCGGTGGGTGACAAGACACGCTGTGGATCTCAGCCAACCCCAAAACAATATCGTCGGGAAAAAGTCTTAAAAAGATTAGAAGAGTACGAGAAAGAAGGCACACAGAACAAGGAAAAGAGTGCGTGGCCGTCACCGAGAAGGGGAAGTAACTGGACCTTCTGCTCCAGTCAACCTCTTTGACTGGGAGAACCCAACCTGCGGGCAGTCACGCCACTTGCTGTGAAGATTGCAGCTTGTCTCTCAGAAAGCAGGGAATGTTGTGCAACTGCATCAGTTTGTCTGCTGTACAGGCCCAGTCTGAAGGCCGACCATGAATATAAATGACAGACTGCAATGATTTTTAACTCCCTTGATTTTTGATAGCCAGTGATTGCATTTTTTGTGTGAAAATAAAAAACGCACCTAAAAACGTATGCCATGTTTTTAATGAAAAAGTGTACTAAAATAAAAAACTAAACAAATGCGTTTACCTCGAAAAAAGTATTCAAGAAATTTTTTTTATTGTTGCGTACTTCTTGCTCAAAAATGCGAAAAACTCTGAGTTACTTTAAAAGTATAAACTGCTGGTATGATAAAACAGTTGAAATATTTCAGTGTTCTTAACAACCACAGATTAACACGTGTAACAAATTAGAAAAATGAAACGGAAAGGTAATAATATTTAAAACTTTAGAAAGTAATAATATTTAAGCTTTAGAAAGAAACTTTGTAAAGAAACGAACGAAAAAAAAATTCAGGTCAACATAAAGTAAACACGTCGACAGACGGTGGAAAAATTTTCAACCGATTGCATTTCTTTTTGGGGTGAAAAACTGAAAGCATAAGAAGTTAATCTTAGAGTCTCCAACAGAAATCGATGTATGACCGTATTTGTTTTGATTAGGAAACTATTTGGAAGAGGGGAGAGACACGCGGACTGTTTGCTTATTATTGAAACGGAACACTGATTTTTAGTTTCGAAAAAATCGTTATATTGTGTGGACGCTTTTTTTTTTTTTTTTACAAGCCGTCATTAAATGGAATGGAATGTTGAACGCAGAATGGGATGATAGATGAAATGTAGTTAAACGAACTTTGTCGAAAAGCAACTCAATAATCAGCTGCGCAGCACTTGCTCATTAGTGAGTGGAATTAAATGTGCTGTTCTCTGTGAAAATTGATACACAAACAGATTG
>JADBJO010000947.1:200425-207925 GCA_016801955.1 Conus betulinus
CTCTCTCTGTCTCTCTCTCTCTCTCTCTCTCTCTCTCTCTCTCTCTCCATGCATGAACACAGGTTCGAAAGCACACTCAAATGTTGAAGCACATGGAAAGGCGAATTATTAGAGAAAGAATAACATGGCTTGTTTTACCCTTAGTTGTAGCAATATCAAAATGATTAAATGATTCATAACTAGTGGACAAATGAAGTTTGGAATCAATCTGTCTCCTCTCTCTGCATGTGACTATTTGTCTGTCTGTCTGTCTGTCTGTCTATCTATCTGTCTATCTATCTATCTGTCTGTCTGTCTGTCTATCTATCCACCTATCCATCTATCCATCCATCTGTCTATCTAGCTATCAATCTATCTGTGTATGTTATCTATCTATCAATCTATCTGTCTATCCATCTCTCTCTGAAATCCTCTGTCTCAGTCTCTCTCTATCATATATATATATATATATATATATATATATATGTGTGTGTGTGTGTGTGTGTGTGTGTGTGTGTGTGTGTGTGTGTGTGTGTGTGTGTGTGTGTGTGTGTGCGCGCGCGCGCGCGTCTAGTCAAAACCCATTCTTTTATTAATTTAATGTCAAGATCTATTCTCTTCTTCTTTCCTTCATCTTCCTTGCATAACCTTGAAGTTCTCTACATTTTTTTTTACCCTACCGCATCAAGCAGCTCTGAGGTTGGGAGGAACTTATTCACAAACTGGAAACTGTGGCCAAGCCCGATATGGATCAATAATGGATGCATACCCATGCAATGAATACATCCAGAAAGTTCTTGCGGAAACTATGCTCTTCTTGACCACACTGTTCACTGCCGTGAAAGATCATGTAATTTATGGTCATCCACTCTGAAAGCATTCCCAAGAGGAAGACGGAGGCTGAGCGCTTCGTTTGTTTCACTGTTTCTTTCGCAGGTAATGACGAGTGCAAGACTGTTTTAGTTCCACCGGCTGTTCCTCAGAGACGAGTTCTTCTCTTGATAGCAGACCATTCAGTGCCAGCAGTGGGGGAGATAAAGGGAAGGACAGGTCTTACCCTAGCCACGATTAGATTCCAGAAACTGCAACCCCATTTTTGACATTCTATTTTCTCTCCTCCCCGGATGGAAAGGGAAGTTGGAATGAGAAGTCTGTCAACGCCCCAGTGTTTTGTCAGCCGTCCACGGTGCTGTCTAGCTCATTATCTCCCCTTCTGGACTTGGTGGGACTAGTAGTTTTGGCTGGAAGCAAAAACGTATTTTAGGTTCGTGCTCGGTTGTATTTGAAAATCAGTTTGGATTTGCTTTGTTTTGCTCTGCTGCTGTTGTTGTTGCTGTTGTTGGTGTTGTTGTTGTTTTATGTCGTTCGGCTTTCCTATTACTTTGCACGACTCGACGAAAGAACATTGATAGCAGGAGGAATGCGGTGAACAGTTTTTGTTACTGGTGAATTTAGAGTCAAATGGTACTGTATGTAACGTTTGATGTAGGAGGGGAAGAGACCCTCTGAGAAAAGAGGTAAAGGGTTCACCTTTCACGATGTTATTTTTTTTCCCCTGGAATCATAAGAACTGATATGTTATTTTCACCGGTTCATTGGATCGAGTGGTTCAGAAAGAGATGGTTAAACCTGTACCAGTTTCTATATACCAACTGACAGATAGCCGTTTGCGTAAGGAAACAGTTTCAAATTCTTCCTTTCTTGAAACACACACACACACACACACACACACACACACACACACACACACACACACACACACACACACACACAGAGAGACACAGAGAGAGAGAGAGAGAGAGAGAGAGAGAGAGAGGAGAGAGAGAGAGAGAGAGAGATTCTCTTGCATCAGAGTACTCCATAGTATTATGATGTTCGACACAGAGTTTATGGGTTTGAATGCGTAGAAGATATCTCGCTGTTTCGCACTCTTCGTGCTAATGTTTAAGAAACGTTTCACAGTAAACAGATGTGTACCCTTCAATAACAACATGGTTTGACAGCAGTCCCCCCAACTTCTGATCTGTATAAGTTGATATATAAGTTGAATCTGGTCATCTGTCGTCTGTCCAAGATCGGCATCAGGCAGGAACAGTCGGTGTGCACCGATGTCCTGCAGTGAAGGCAAAAACCATCTTGAGGAACTACTTAAAAAAAAAACGTGGGGCCAAAGCCTGGACATTGGGACTGAAGAGGCCAGCATCCACCAACTGAACAGAGCAGCTCAAGTACCATCTTCAGGCTGCGAACAGGACACGGCCAGCTCTTCTCCCATCTCTCACGTCTCAAAGTCTCTCATACTGACCAGTGGCCTTGTGGCACAGGCTCCCAAACCCTCCCACCCACATCCTACAGTCCTGCCCATCTTTCAATCCTGGAGACGCCAGATGTGGTCAGTCCAGTCGAGGTCCAGGAGAAGTTGTGGGGACCGGCGGGGGTCTCTGCGGCAGACTGCTGACCTCGCCTTACTAACCGGGTTGAGGATCTAGCATGAACGAAAGAAAGAGCAGAAGGAAGACAGAAAAACATTCTGGTGACCTAGTAATCGATCAATTGAAAGAATAGTTTGTGGGCAGTGTTCTCTCCAAAGGCCAAAGGAAGTCATGAATTCCTTGACCAACCTTATAGGGTTTTTTAAGGACATGCCACTTCATGTCATGGTAGAATTTTTTTCTTTGAAGCAGTGTGTTCTCCATTCCTAAAGACAACGATGGCTGGTATTTCAAGGTGTCCTGTGACGTTCAGTGATTTCGCACTGCTGATTTACACATTCAGTTGATGTTACAGAGCAGTGACTACATCAGAGAGAAGTCACGTTACCTGCACAAAGCATGATATGAATTTAGATGATGTGAGGTGAAAGTGTTATGCCGTATTGTCCATTCTGCATGATTTTATTCAGCAGCTTCACCAGTGAGGAGTGAAAAACAAAAATGGGCCGCCGTTGTCACCTCATCTCCTCATGGACATCACAGTAGGTCAGTTGGGTCACGTCACTCATCACTCGCTCTTTTGCTTCTTCAGCCACATCTAAGTATTCTTTTACGCATGGTATTATCTACACACATACACACACGCACGCACGCACGCACGCACGCACACGGGAGAGAGAGAGAGAGAGAGAGAGAGAGAGAGAGAGAGAGAGAGAGAGAGAGACCGAACGACAGACAGACAGACAGACAGAGAGAGAGAGAGAGAGAGAGAGAGAGAGAGAGAGAGAGAGAGAGATTTGAAAATTCTGCTTATTGTAGACGTATCCCTTAAAAGTAATCGATAATGCAGTTAAATGCTCTCTCTCTCTCTCTCTCTCTCTCTCTCTCTCTCTCTCTCTCTCTCTCTCTCTCTCTCTCTCTATATATATAACATCAGAATCGAGCGTATGACAAAAAAAAAAGTCTAACCCTTACCAGAACTAGATTTTGAACGTAACTTCCAGATTCTTTTTCTTTCTTTATATATGTTTTTGTCAATCTTTATTTTATGTTAGTTTATTACTATCCTTTTTTTTTTTGTTGCTCTTTTTTCCGTTTTCTCTACCAAATGGAAATCTCCGAGAATGTCATCAAGTGTGTAGCACGTTTTAGTTGTAATTACTGACAGACTTGTCTGCCGTGATTCCTTCCTCTTCTAGCAAAGTGGCCAGATTTAGTTTGGTACTAAACGTGTCTGATTAAAGTGATTGCTTACATCTATATATCGATTTAGGTGTTTTTGTTCGTGCTTATTTTCTTTTGCTTGTTTACATTTATATTTTTGACTTCTCCCCTCTTGTTTGTGGAGGACTAGAATGATTTCACAGAGGGGTTTGAAAATTTTTTTTTTTTTTTTTGGTTCGGCGAAATAGTAATTTTTCGGTCGGCGGTACAGTAATTTTCGTTCGGCGACAGTAGTTTTTCGTTCGACAGCATAGCAATGTTAGTTTGGCAAAATAGGAATCTTCGTTCGGCGACATAGTAATTTTCGTTCGGCAACATAGTAATTTTCTTTCGGCGGCATACTAATTTTCGTTCCACGACGTTAATTTTCATTCGGCGGTATAGTAATTTCGTTCGGCCGCATAGTAATTTTCGTTCGACGCCATAGTAATTTTCGTTCGGCGACAGTAATTTTCGTTCGACAGCACAGCAATTTTAGTTCGGAAAAATAGGAATCTTCGTTCGGCGACCTAGTATTTTTTTTTCGCCGACATAGTAGTTTTCGTTCGGCGACATAGTATGTAGTACAGTGTATAATATACAGCGTGTGTCCCAAACACGTGCCATCAGAACGTCCATTCCTTTTGGCCATCAGACAGAAGGTACATTTCTTGCCTCTATTTTTGGAGACAGCAGCGCGTGCTATGGGCCGTGTGTAAATTGAGTCACACGTGATGTCTGAAGATGGAGTGGCGTGTGGGTGGAAAGAGAGAGCCCAAGCTGATTGGATGAGTGGTGAGGTCGGTGTCTGATGGTGTGATTCAGTGCTGGAGAGTGTCACGTGGAAATGTGTCCTTTGGTTGATTAGTGATAAGTCGAACAATGCAATTGAACGCGCGCGCGCGCGCGCGGGCACACACACACACGCACGCACACACGCACGCATGCACACACACACATGTGCAAATACAGAAGACACACAAAACACACATTTACATACACAAAAAAAACACACGCATTGCATATGCATGCAACGATACATGCATGCATGCATATAGACAAGGCACACATAGCAGATGTAGAAACTCGCATTCATGCACTTTTTAAACACAAACACGAGAGCGAGAGAGAGTGAGAGATAGAGAGAGAGAGAGAGAGAGAGAGAGAGAGAGAGAGACAGAGACAGAGAGAGAGAGATAGATAGTAGATAGATAGATAGAGAGAGAGAGAGAGAGAGAGAGAGAGAGAGAGGAGAGAGAGAGAGGCGAGAGAGAGAGAGAGGAGAGAGAGAGAGAGAGAGAGAGATTTTGATATTTTGACATTAACGAAAAAGTATTTTGTCAAGGGAGGGGGGATGTAACAGGACAATATACCTTTTCCTCCCTCTTTCCTTACAAGTAAGTATAACAATAAAATTCAGTGTAAATCAAATTGAAACTAATTTGAAATGAAACGGATAAAACCGGAGAAAAAGAGAGAGAGAGAGAGAGAGAGAGAGAGAGAGAGAGAGAGAGAGAGAGAGAGAGAGAGAGAGAGAGTTGAAAATCGTGATATCTTCTCTCACACTGACCAAAAAAAAAAAAAAAAAAAATCATTACAAGAACATTACATCCATTTTGTCTCACGTTTCTTGTTCCCATGCGGCAGCTGAACATTTTGTAAGACACATCCCCCCCCCCCCATCAGAGACTGGAGTGAAAAGAGACACACACACACACACACACACACACACACACACACACACATGCACATGCACATGCACTCCACATACACACACACTCACTCACACGCACACACTCACAGACACAGAGATGCTTGCGTGCGCGCGCGCGCGCCACACACACACACACGCACACACGCCACACACAACACACACACAACATATCACACACAAACACACATGCACAAACACACACACAGACACACACGCCCGCGCGCGCGCGCGCGTGCACCACACACACACACACACACACACACACACACACACACACACATACTCACCCCCCCTCCCCCTCACACACACACACACACACACACACACACACACACACACGACACACACACACACACACACACACACACACACACACGCACACACATACATACATACACACACGCACACACACACACACACGCACACACACACGCACACACGCACACACACACACACACACACACAACACACACACACACACACACACACACACACACACACACACGTACAGAGAGAGAGAGAGAGAGAGAGAGAGAGAGAGAGAGAGAGAGAGAGAGATCTGACGTGTTTCTTCCTGGGCTGGATAAGATTCCAGAATTTGCATCCTTTCAGTTGGTATTCTCGTTCTCTCCCCAATGGAAACGTGTGAGGCGTTTCCTGTCTCGCTGACAGTGAGTGTTGACAGACTTGTCCGACGCACTGGCACCTGCAGGCGCTTTGGCACTGGCTCAGACTAGTACTCAGCAAATCAACGACATCTGAACATTTTTTAGATGTCTTCGCGTCATTGTTGGGTTCCAATCGTTCGCACAGAACATTCTGTCCGAAGACCGAGCGAGCAGTTACATGAAGGAAACCATGATGGATTTTCTCAAATGTTTTCACGTGATATTTAAAGGCATCCAAATCTGCATGGCTGGAACACAGACAGACGAAAAACACTGCGGAAGTGAATTCACATGTTTCATTTTCAGTGTGGTTTCTTCCTTTAGAAATGATCGTGTTTTTCCCTTCAGTACTGAGTCTGGGGGGAAGTTAAGAGCTGATGATAAATCTAGCCTTCACACACCGACCAGTTCGTATGTATCTATCGGGAAACTAAACAGAGCAAGTGGACACCTTTATACAGAGCTCGGTTTAAGACTGGAGTAATCTTTCACTCACTCATTCGCTCAAGCCCAATCATAAATACACGCACAGCACGAATATGAAGAAATGAAGAAATGAATGAAGAAATGCATAGTCAGTCCACGACACAAAACTTGGCCAAAGAAAAGTTGGTAATGCACATGACTAAAAAAGAAACTAACTCTGTTTTAATGAACAGACAGGTGTATTAATACACATAGAGAACCGACACATTTATTCAATTTACGATAGTAAAGTAGACATGCTTGTTGAATACACAATGCACAACAGACAAAATCGACGTTCAACACACACGCGTGTAGCATAACATACTTGTTGAATACACAAAAAACACAACAGACAAATTCATTCAATACATACGTGTGTAGTGTAAGTCCTTCCTGTTACACATCCAGTAATGTTTTCATAACATATGTTATAATTTGTTAATGCTGACATAATCTATAGGTCATCAGTATTTTTTTTTGTTAATGCTGAGCTAAGTATAATTCACACTGCATAGAAGAATAGAGATATTCCTAAACACAAAGGTCAGAAAAATTAGACTTTTGACAGAAGTCCCTGAAATAAAGAAATAGAAAAAAAAAACCCACAAAAACTATGTAATTAAACTTACAAGTGTGTACAAAACTGCAACGTCGGTAGTAAACGACTGCCACAGAATATGGTCATTGATATACAGCATGTTTCACAGAATATAGTCATTGATATATAGCGTGTGTCACAGAATCTAGTCATTGATATACAGTGTGTGTCACAGAATACAGTCATTGATATACAGCGTGTGTCACAGAATACAGTCATTGATGTACAGCATGTGTCCCAAACACGTGCCATCAGAGCATCCATTGCTTTTGGCCATCAGACAGAAGGTACATTTCTTGCCTCTATTTTTGGAGACAGCGGCGCGTGCTTTAGGACGTATGTAAATTGAGTCACGTGATGTCTGAACGTGGAGCGCCAAGTGGGTGGAGACACACAACCTGGTTGGGTGAGTGGCGAAGTCGGTGTTCTGATGGTTTG
>JADBJO010000947.1:235425-267925 GCA_016801955.1 Conus betulinus
ATGGACAGGTGGGGTGTTCTGATGGACAGGTGGGGGTAATGTGTATGTGTTTGTGTGATGTTCTGATGGACAGGTGAGGTAAGGTGGTATGTGCTTGTGTGATGTTCTGATGGACAGGTGGGGTGTTCTGATGGACAGGTGGGGGTAATGTGGTATGTGTTTGTGTGATGTTCTGATGGACAGGTGAGGTAAAGGTGGTATGTGCTTGTGTGATGTTCTGATGGACAGGTGGGGTGTCTGATGGACAGGTGGGGGTAATGTGGTATGTGTTTGTGTGATGTTCTGATGGACAGGTGAGGTAAGGTGGTATGTGCTTGTGTGATGTTCTGATGGACAGGTGGGGTGTTCTGATGGACAGGTGGGGGTAATGTGGTATATGTGTTTGTGTGATGTTCTGATGGAAGGGGGGGGTAATGTGGTATGCGTTTGTGTGTGATGTTCTGATGGACAGGTGGGGTAAGGTGGTATGTGTTTGTGTGATGTTCTGAAGGACAGGTGGGGGTAAGGTGGTATGTGTTTGTGTGATGTTCTGATGGACAGATGGAGTGCTGTTGTTGTTGTTGTTGTTGTCGTACCCTAGCTAAAAGACTCCAAGGATCATCCAAGCAGCCAAAGTATTTGACCGCTATGGTACAAAATGCATCAGCAGGGGATGAGAACATCACGTGTGTGACCGTTTTTGATTACCCCGCCACATGGGCAGTCCTACTCCGACTTCAGGGGATTTTGGAGACTGAGAATGTTACGCTAGGAGCTTGTCACACCTGAAGACAATCCCCGCATAACTATGCAGGGCATAACAACATTTTGGTGTAGCCCTAGTGAACACGGGGCGTAAAGTAGGAACGTATGCACAGTGCTGCTACGCTATCCATGAGAGACACACAGACAACTCGTCTCTCGCTGTTGTGTTTTGATGTGCAAAACCGGCTACCATTTATTTGTATGGAAATATTTGCTTTCCAAACGCGAGAGGGAAATGAGATCAGAGAAAATCCCTGTGGGTGGTTGTTTGCCATCGATTCCTCGTGGATACTATTTACAATTTCAAATGTTGTTTTGATACTGGCTAGTTTTGTTTTGTTTTCTCTCTCTCTCTTCAAAGTGAAATTTGTTGCAGGAACGTTACTGGAGTGTGTGTGTGTGTGTGTGTGTGTGTGTGTGTGTGTGTGTGTGTGTGTGTGTGTGATGCAGACACACACACACACACACACACACACACACACACACACACACACACACACAATTACACACACACATACACACACACACACATACACACACACAACACACACAAAGGTAGGCCTACACTGTCCATTATCTAAACTAGAACATGTCTGTGCAGCTCACATCCACTCGTGATGATGAAATTCCTGCACACACACAAGTGCTAAAATCATGATACGCATGAAAAACGGAGCACCATACAAACGCTTTTTGAGTGCTGATCTTCTGTGTCAATAATACAAACTATCTATGAGGATGCACACAAGATTTAGAAATAGCAGGAAAGGAAAAACAGAATAAAAGAACAAGAATGTTTGACATTTTGGCCATAGACCGTTTTAGGGACTGATGATATCAAAAGACGAATACCTATAGGCAACGACGTATGAAAAAACATACATGCGAATTTAAACGGATGAATGCGAGTTAAAAGTGTGTGTGTGTGTGTGTGTGTGTGTGTGTGTGTGTGTGTGTGTGTGTGTGTGTGTGTGTGTGTGTGTGTGTGCACGCATGCTCTCACACCCACCCACACGCACGCCTTTAAACACGTAGTCATCAGTTTACGTATCTTTGGAATTTGTTTACAAGGCTCCACCAAAAAACGTAGACAAACGAATCACAAGACAAAACACGACGCGTTTCGACCTCTTAGGACTTCTTCTGGTAAGATACACAACACTCAGGACAACGAAAATGAACAAGCAATCACTTATCTTCGCCCAATTCGGCGCAAGATGGACGTTGTATTTAGCTGGCTTTCATTCGATGTCATCAGTCCTGAAGACGGTCTATGACCGAAACGTCGAAGATTTTTGTTCTGTTTTTGTTTGTCTGTTTGTTTTTTTTTTTTTTTCTTCTTCTTCTTTTATTTTTTACGTATATGTTTCATACGTCATTGCCTACACGTATTCATTTGTCTTTCGTTTGATGTCATCATGCAGTCCTGCAGACGGTCTATGACCGAAACGTTGAAGATTTTTGTTCTGTTTTCTTTTTGTTTTTCTTCTATTTTTAGATTTTCGGAGCATACACTCCTTGACCACTCGGACAGTGTGTGCCCGGTACACTAAGCTCTGTGTAGGTTGCCATGCCGACACAGCTTGCTTTCGATGTACAGGGGAGTTGGGTACTGGTGTAAACAGCAAAGCGTATGCCGATGAAAACCATACTGTGTCTGTAAGACAGGCAAAACTTCCTTCACACTTTGGCCAGTTAGGAAATCATTATTTGTGAAGCAAAAGGGCAGTAGCTGTAGCATGTGAACATACGGAAGGAAAACAGGACGTCGACATTGTTCTGTTTTTTTGTTGTGAACTGATTGAATTGAGGGAATGATTTACAGCTGGAACTAGCAATGGGAGGCAGGATGTTTATCTTGTTTCTTGCTGGAATTCAATGATTTGACCATTTCAGTTCTGTGTGCGCGTGTGCGCCTGCGCGTGTGTGAGCGTGTGAGTGTGTGTGTGTGTGTGTGTGTGTGTGTGTGTGTGTGTGTGTGTGTGTACGCTCGATTGCATGGCCATATATACGCCATGTATGCTACACACACACACACACACACACACACACACACACACACACACACACACACATATATATATATATATATATTTCACTCTATCCGTCTACGTATCTCTATAGATCTATCTATCTACATTGGCATTGTCTATCTGTCTGTCTGCCTGCCTGCCTGCCTGCCTGCCTCCTGTCTGTCTGTCTCTCTGTCTGTCTATCTGTGTATCTATCATAGGGGATGGATGGCGCCATCTCTACTTGGTTGGAGTTTTTTCGCCTGCAGAGCTGAGAAACATGCGTTCGAACCACTGAGGGGATCGGGTGTTGTTTCGGATTGAACACCCTCTCTGTACCCCCCCCCCCCCCTTCCTCCGCCCCACAGCTGTCTATGGGCACCTACTTCAGTTCAGGGCAGGGTTAAGGTGGCGGAAGGAGTGGGATGGTCTCTGCTGTCCAGCATGGCTTAGGTACAGTGACCCTCTGGTTGTTACTGTCCCTACAGCCAATAGACCGTAGGAGTTATCAGCTGCCCCTACAGGCAATAGACCATAGGAATTATCAACTGCCCCTACAGCCGATAGACCATAAGAATTATCAACTGCCTCTACAGCCAGTAGACCATAAGAATTATCAACTGCCTCTACAGCCAGTAGACCATAGGAATTACCAACTGCCCATACAACCAATAGACCATAGTCGTCTTTTATAAAAGAGCGAGTCGTCTTTTATAAAAGATAACGAAATCACATAATACTACACTGAGAGAACTTCACTGTCAGTCAGTTAACTTTAGCTATCAGCTCGAATCAATCAGCTTAAGAAAAAAAACTACTGTTCCGCTGAACGAAAGAGATACACGAAATACAAGACAGAACACAACGCGATTCGACCGTTTTGGCCTTCGCCAGGAAAGACATTTAAGACGATGAAGATGAAAGGAACAATGAAAACGAAAAACGAACAATCAGTTATCTCCTCAAGTTGACACGCAATTTTTTGAGAGAGAGAGAGAGAGAGAGAGAGCATTTTCATAACTAGTATAGTTTTTTTTTTCCATAATGTGAAGCTGATTTCTGATTAAACATATCCCTTTCACTGATTTCTTCCACACTCAGTAGATTTAGTACAGATTTAAGAAGGACGGTTTGATCAGGGAAAATCATAGACAGACAAAAGGTACACCAGGCAGACACAATGTGATACAAAAGGTTCCACCAGGCAGACACAATGTTGGTCAAGTCATGATCGGTAACCACTCATGTTCAACTTCAGGAACGAATATATTTTACCATTGCTAGATATGATGGGAAATGCACTGGTCTGATTGAACGTTTTCGTAACCCCAGTACACAGACATTTATTTTTTCACATGGTTACATGCCAGACAAGCTCCACATTATTGAAAGGTGCACCCTCACTGACATTAGTGACGTTACTCAATGACAGGCAGAGAGAGAGAGAGAGAGAGAGAGAGAGAGAGAGAGAGAGAGAGAGAGAGACAGAGACAGACAGACAGACAGAGAAAGAGACATAGACAGAGAAATCAGAACTCAGAACTCACTCACGAATCTTCTATCTATATATCTATCTGTCTGTCTGTCTGTCTGTCTGTCTGTCTACTGATAGTACTCCGGCCACCAAACAAGGCACAAAATGAATGGGGGGTGGGGGGGGGGGGTGGAGGTGGGGGTAGGTAGGAACAGGACGGGGTTACTACAAACAGAACAGGAAACTATTGTAATATTCATCCCCCAAAATACGAGTTAAAATGATAACACATATCCAGTTACATTAAGAATACAAGAAAATACGAAAAGAAAAACCCAAATCAACTCAACATTTCAAGGAAAACCAAAGTGATGGTAATTGTCCGCAGTAATTTACCATCTCAAGAACTGACGTTAGTCTTCTGTTTTATTGCATGAAAAGTATACCTGGATAGGCGATGTCTGTGCGAAGCACTGGACACCTTAACAAGCAAATGAACAGGGGCAACTGGCCGATTCTTTGAGATGCTGATCCCAGAGGTCTTGGTAGAGGGAGCATCGAAATAAAAACAAAAATGTTCGTTCTCAACATGATCGCGGCAAAAAGGACACGCTTTATTTTTATTATTATTTTTTTTTCTGCAGTACTATTGCAATGCAGGTTGTTTTCCAGAGGAAGCGAATTCAATCATGTCCGTGTGATGGCAGCGCAGAAACAACGCGTATTCATATCCAAGTGAGATTTTTTTTCTTTCAAAAATAGATTTAAAATCTCTATAACTTGTGTATCTCTCGCGGACTTGTATGATGCCAGCCTATTCTTGAGTGAACATATCAATAAGCCTCTGTTTAAAACACATTTAGAAACAGAATCACTTATGAATGAAGATATGTGATTGCTCGTTCCTTTTCGTTGTCCTGAGTGTTACACGTAATCTTCTTCGCTTTACAAACAACACGGCACCTGTATAGCTCACTCAGACTTTTTTGTCTCTCACCAACGATTTTTTCCTCCCACGTTCACCACTTTCTCAAGCACATTTCTGCTCTTCACACAGTCAACCCACCATACCAACACATAAATGAGAAAGTTAAAACAGATTCCAAGAAGCATGAATAAAATGTCCGAAGAATGTCAGTATTCACATGAAATGATCGCAGCTTGCGAAGACAATATAATCTGGTTTGACATTTTTGTGGACATATACTCAACATGGGATTTAAAATTCAGCTTATTATCTATAAAAGTTCCTAAATATTTGTATGATTCAACACGTTCTACTTCAGCACCTTTGATAAAAAGTGGTGGTACAGCTTTTGGATTCTTTCTAAAATCAATCAACATTTCTTTCGTTTTTGTTACATTCAGATCAAGATAGTTATGATCGCACCAGTCAACAAATCTTTGAACCTCCTTGAAGTAAACAGAATCAGAGTTGGAGAGATCCACAAGTGCTGAGTCATCTGAATATTTAATGTACAAAGTTGAATCACTTCCTGAACAATCATTTGTGTACAGAGTAAAAAGCACTGGTGATGATAAAACAGTACCCTGGGGTGCGCCAGTTGAAATGACTCTGAAGAGAAAAAACAACTTTGATATCGAACAGACTGTGTCCTCTGTGTAAGAAAATCAATTATCCAAAGAATGAGCTTGTTACACACATTTATGTTAATGAGTTTCTTTGCCATCAGATGTGGTTGTATGGTGTTGAATGCTGATGAGAAATCAATAAAGAGAATGCGTACAAAGGAGGCAGGTTTTTCGAGGTGTGAAAAAGCATGATGGAGAAGTGTGAGTGTGGCATCATCTGTTGATCTGTTCTGTTGGTATGCGACTGAAACGGGTCTTGGTACTGTGTAGTATCTTTTAAAACATAACCGAGGACAATTCTTTCAAGACATTTCATTGCAACAGATGTGAGGGCAACACTGGTCGGTAATCATTTAAACAGCTTGGGTTGCGTTTTTTGGGAACAGGACATACAGTGGCATTTTTCCATAAAACAGGAATTATACATTCTCTAAGTGACCAGGTAAACAAACGACTGTAAACATAGGAGAGCTGAGAAGCACACACCTTCAACAATTTTCCACAGTTTCTCACATTTAAACGTTGAAAAAAAAAAAAAACTGAACATCATTTTCCTCAATCACAACAGAATCACTTCCATCAACATCGTTTTTAACATTGCTTTGGAGTTCTTCCTTCACTTCCTTTAATTCTTTACTAAAAAATCTTTATCATCAAATCTACAGTACAAAAATCGTTCAGCTTTTCTGCAAATTGCTTCTGTGTTTTTTTGCTGTTTTTTTTGTTACTAATATTTGGTTTGAACATTTTCCTGAACCTGATAAAACCTTTATTCCTTTCCATGCATCTCGCATATTTCCATTCTGGAACATGTTTTCAACTTTTCTCTTGTAAGCTCTCTTTGATTCTTCAATCTCTGTTTGCAGTTTCTTTTGTACAACCTTACGATCGCTTTTATTGCCTGATTGAAAAGCTCTTTTTTTCTCATTTAGAGTTACTTTCAGAGATTTTGTAACCCATGGTTTGTTGTTGGGAAATATTTTGATAGTTTTAGTAGGTACAATCATGTGTTCACAGAAAGAAATGTAGCTGGAAATAACATCGGTGGCTTCGTTAATGTCAAAACTAGAATTCAAAAACAAATTCCAATCTGTACATTCAAAACAAGCCTGTAATTCATCAACACTTTCTTGTGTCCAACACTGCACTTGCTTTTTAGTGATAGGTTGTGTTTTCACTTTTGGTCTGTAAGCTGGCAAGAGATGAATGGCATTGTGATCAGACTGACCAACAGGGGGGAGCTGAACACACTTGTATGCAGATGGTATATTACAGTAGCATAAATCAAGTATTTTATCCTTTCTTGTAAAACATGACACATACTGTTTAAAAGAAGGCAGGTTTGAACTGAGGTCACAGTCATTAAAATCTCCGCGTCGTGTTTTTTGTCTTGTGATTCGTTTGTCTAGGTTTTCTTGCCGGTTCGCTATTAATCACATTTAATATACACTTAGAGACAGTTTTACGTCTCCAACACCTTGTTGTAACCAAAGTTAAAACCAGTTGAACACCAGATTTCTCTTACCTTTGAGACACAGCAGTGTTTCCCAGATCTCTCTGATTCCAGCAGCATCAAAATATGCTATATGAGGTAAACCTTTCAGCCTTCATCTGTAAAAGTGTAATCCAGAATCGTAAACAAGCCACGCAGGAATCAATATGTAATGGGTATTGACCCAAATCTCCATATACCATTTTGTTTTGAGTTTCGCCTAGAACACTCAAACATCTTTTGCATGCCAATATTTGTACTTTTTTGTTCTAAATGTTCTAATCTATGTAATCCCCATATCCCGGTGACATACAACAGGACTGCTTGAATCTTGGTGTCGAAAACCTTGAAGAAAGTTCTTACCGTCATTTTGCTGTAAATGTGTGTGTGTGTGTGTGTGTGTGTGTGTGTGTGTGTGTGTGTGCGCGCGTGCGTGCGTGCGTGCGTGCGTGCGTGCGTGCGTGCGTGTGTGTGTGTGCATGTGTATATGTATATGTATGTCTATCTATCTGTTTATCTATCAATCTATCTATCTATCTATCTATCTATCTATCTATCTATCTTTATGGTGTGTGTGTGTGTGTGTGTGTGTGTGTGTGTGTGTGTGTGTGTGTGTGTGTGTGTAAACGCACATAAAGCGAAGATAAATTCAAGACTCATAAATTGTTCCCAATATTTTGGCCTGTAACAGGTCTTCCTCAGGAGACATATATATATATATATATATATTTATTGAGAGAGAGAGAGAGAGAGAGAGAGAGAGAGAGAGAGAGAGACGTTCGTGAAGGTTGTCGATTGACATACACACTGTCTAATATACATGCACAAACTGATAAGCACACGCACGTGCAATGAGTATCTCAACTCACTCATTTGAGAGAGAGAGAGAGAGAGAGAGAGAGAGAGAGAGAGAGAGAGAGAGAGAGAGAGAGAAGGAGAGAGAGAGAGAGAGACAGACAGAGAGACAGAGAGGAGAGAGAGAGAGAGAGAGAGAGAGAGAGAGAGAGAGAGAGAGAGAGAGAATCCTTTTTCGGATAACAAGACACAAGGTGTTGCCAAACATCACCACAATTGTTCTTGTTGGGTACGTAACGTCATCCGGTGATGCATTTTCTTGTATAGTATAGTAACTTAAGTTATTCATTAAATGTTCACAGCTAACAAACTAATTTTGTAAATGAGGAAACAATAGATATACACGTGAACGAAGACAGAGAAAATCCACTAAAAAGTTCTTCAGTCGACAGAGGAAGTACAAACCCACCACACACAACCGAAAAATGACTGAGCAAAAAAATAATTGCATCATCTCTATCTTGTATAACACAAAAAATGGCACCAGAAGATGAACATTCTATGCCGGCATGACAGTATGTAAACGGTTATGAATATACGATCTTGTCGTATAATCATTCTTGTTTAGGATTTAACAGTATTAAAAGAAATTCTTTGAAAATCTTTCGTATGACGAAAGTAACTTTTGTTTCGAAGCGAAGTGACTGCAAGCGGAAACTGATTAAAAAAAAAAAAAAAATAAATGATAATTAATCCGACAGACAAAAGGAACAAACAAGTTACAAGATGTTTTGTCTTGTGATTTGGTTGTCCCTTTTGTCTGGCGGATTTTCTCTTTTAAAAAAAATGTGAATTTGTTTTCATGGTGCAGAAACATCAGTCTCTCTCGTAGAAAGTCTCCATGTCCATTTCCAACAAGAGGTCAGGTCACGACAAAACAGACGAAAGTAATGCCACGTTTTGTTTTTTTTTTTCCAATGCTGATCGATGAAAACAGGGGACGAAGATGATGCTACGGATTTCCTTTCCGGTCTGAGAGTGAACGACAGGGCTGTACTCTACGCTGACTTTCACAATAGACGCCGGCGACAACCAGGTCTGAGAGATACAGACACCTGCGGTGTTGTAAAGGAAATCGAAGCAGAACTCTCAGAGACCGCATCCATTTAGTGGATAAAACTCTCGACTGTGTGGTCCCAGTCTTCCCAACTGATTCCCGTAGCAAACTCAACTCTGGGGAGGAGCCGGTCGGGGCAGAAAAATCCCACATGACTCTGATTGGAACTGAACCCACGCTCTCCCAGCCGGGAGTCCGCAACGCTAACCAGTTCGCCACCGCGGCTGGTACAGCGGCTACGTGTAGCTGTGCATGAAGTAATCGGAGTGAAAAGTTGTGAGAGTGTGATAATTCTCAGGGGGGGGGGGGGGGGGGGGGGGGGGCATGCAAAATGAGAAAAGAATGGTATGGAAGTGGTTACTGAATGGAAAAGCCAGACCAGGAGAGTCCCAGACAGTTTGTCGACGCTGTGTGCACATATCAGGGACTTCGACTAGTCAGGTTGTGTCTGTGTGTGCACGTGCATGTGGCGTGGTGTGGTGGTGGTGGTGGTGGTGGTGGTGGTGTGTGTGTGTGTATGTGTGTGTGTGTGTGTGTGTGTGTGTGTGTGTGTGAGAGAGAGAGAGAGAGAGAGAGTGTGTGTGTGTGTGTGTGTGTGTGTGTGTGTGTGTGTGTGTGCGCGCGTGCGTGCGCGTGCGTGCGTGCGTGCGTGCGTGCGTGCGTGCGTGTGTGTGTGTGTGTGTGTGTGTATAAGAAAGCGAAGCTGGGTGGGGTAGGAGATTAGTGTAAGGGGTTGAGGATGGGGGGTAGGGATCTGCCACCATTTACATGAAAAACACACAATCTGAAAGAGGACTAAAGCAGAGTAATGAGGGATAATGGTGGCTGGAAGTAAAACAATAACGTAAAAAAAAAAAAACAGGAGAATAAAAAACCTCTTGATCATAAAAGACAAAAAAGATGAAAGAACTGAACAGCCAAATTTGGATACTATTACTACAATAAAAGAAGTAACTAGGAGCCACCCCACCACAACTACTGGTAACAAATGAACGTCAGGGAATCCAGACCCCGGTGTGACACAGCAGGCGGAGCTTGAAGCTTTCTACACCTACGGAGCAGTCAGATCCCTCCAACAGTGCTGGCCAGTTGCCCCAAACAAATTACTGCGGGCACGTGTGCCTTCACCCAATGCAAATGACGTCGCGTGCAGTGCGCGAATTGACCAAGACGAGTTTTGCTGGGAGAGAAGGAAAATGGGCTGAATGGGCTGTGTGCAGGAGGCAGCTTCACCTGAAACTCCAACAAACTCTTGGAGGAACCAATCAGACCAGACTAGCTGCTTAGCTGCAGAGTTACTGTGAGTGAGGGGTTCTGATTCAAACCAATCCGACCAAACTAGCTGCTCATTTGCAGAGTTACAGTCAGTGAGAAATTCTGATTCAGAGGATGTCTCCTCGTCCGCACAGTGACAGTCCCCAGGAACTTGCCAGGACCGACGACGCGTCAACACGATTCCGCCACTAGCAGGAGCATGGAGAAAACAGACAGAAGAAACTGTGGTCAGAGCATGGAATGCAGGGCCACAGAATTCCAGATTTATTAAAAACAATTGTTGATAGGCGGGGTTTGGGTGATCAATGTGTGTGTGTGTGTGTGTGTGTGTGTGTGTGTGTGTGTGTGTGTGTGTGTGTGTGTGTGTGTGTGCAACTCACACACACACACACACACACACACACACACACACACACACACACGCACACACACACACACGCACACATACCCATGGACATATCATACACACACTTCACACTCTTCAAACTGCAACATTATTTGACTTGCTCACAGCCGTTTTGTAACGAGGAAAAGCAGACATGGACAGTACATCAGTAATCATGCAGCCACACTGAAGACCCTTCCAGCACACTGTACAGCTATGGGACATCCGCGTACTGTGAGTCGAGTTCCCTGCAAGTGTGCCATACCAACACCGCTGGTTTTGCTCCACAGAACGCGAGTGTGGATGGAAACATGCATGCAAATGAATGAACACTCTGCTGACGCTAGGAGGAGAAACGCGAACCTCCCCTCGCAGCTGAACGAGTTAGGGAATCATTCTGTGCGGCTGAAGGTCTGTGGTTGTAGTCTGTGGAACTGTCGAGGGAAAACTGGAGTTCCACGTGATTTGATTTTTGTCTGAAACTGATTAGAATCGGGGGATGCTTTATACAATCGAACGGGCAACCTGAAACAGGGTTGTTGGTCTTATTTCTGGTTTGGATGAACACGTACACTGGGTGCATTGTATATGTTTGTTAGTGTGTAGATGCATGCACGCCTATAACTGTAAGCGTGTACATGTGTGTGTGAGTGTAGGTGAGCTTGTACGTTCGTATGTGCGTTTGTGGATGTGTCAGCCATTGGTTGTCTACTGTGTTTGCATCATTTTTTTTTTCTCCCTTTGGTTTTAAGTCCTACCGGTCGGGCGTTTGAAAGATTCACAAGGACACACACCAAGATTTGTGTTGTCGGCTTTGGCACATTTGTGTGTGAGTTGCACGAGGGTCAAGTATTCGTACTCCCCTGGTGACACCTCTGACCTGTCGGGTAGATCAGAAGGAGTTGACAGTGTGTGGAGAATGGCCTACAATAATTTTTGCGTTTTTTTTTTTTTGCGCAAATTTTGCGTTATTTTACGGTATTTTGTATTATTGATATTTTCCTTTCCAAACATCAATGTGTAATTTACAAGTAAACTGATTTCTTAAAAAACATTTTTAATCAACAGATCCTGATCCCTCTGTCCCTTCAACCTTCGAAAAAAAAAATGATAATACTGGGACTAAAGTGGTCAAGTTGCCAGCACCGGGTATTGTGCCTTGTTTCATCTTTCCTCTGTGAGAGGAATCTCTCTCTCTCTCTCTCTCTCTCTCTCTCTCTCTCTCTCTCTCTCTCTCTCTCTCTCTTATGGCCCGCTGACCTGGAGAATTAGCCTTATGGTACGGTATGGTGAATGCGTGGTGAATGGAAAACAGCAAGGTGTGTGTGTGTGTGTGTGTGTGTGTGTGTGTGTGTGTGTGTGTGTGTGTGTGTGTGTGTGTGTGTGCGAGGTGGACTGGGGGTATGAATCGGACTTGAACCCTCAATCTTGAAAAGGACCTACAGAGCCCCCCTTACGACTGTGTATTGAAAAAAAAGAGACTTCTTTTACGTGGACAGAAAAAAGTGGAACTGCATTCTTAGCCCAGGACTGTCATCCTTAAGAGACTAAACTTCGAGCGACAGGCTCGCTCCCTATTTCTTTTGTGTTTGACGTTCTTTTTGACCAGCTGGAAGCTAGATGTGTTCCCGAGCAGTTAGTCTGTGACTGTAGAGGATTCTTGCCCTAGGAGTTTGGCAGTTCCCCCGCCCCGAGATTAGCTCATTGTTTGTGACTGCCCCTGGCAGGGGGAGTTTCAAGATCAACTGATAAGCTTTGAGACATAAAACTGTTTTCTTTTCCTTTGGAAGTCTTTGTTTTTCTTGAAAAGACTTTTTTTTTTAGTTCGTGTACCATGAATTTGACCTCTTTGAGGAGGAATCTGAGAGCTCTACTGTTGGGCTTGATCTTCTGACAGTTGTCAGGAAGCTTGTGTAGGATCGTTTCTGTTTGTGTCCTCCTTTGAATTTAAAAAAATACGGCCACACCCTCCGGGGGATTTAGTTTCCTGAGTCTCCTGGATGGTAACCATATTCAGACATTTCTCCTGCTCATGTGAATGTGAGAAATGTGTTTGAGAGTTTAGCTGAGACTTTAAGAACATGATACCTGGAATTGATGCCGTCAGTTTATGTTGCGATCTGCTGCCTGTTCGTGTGCGTGGTGCACAATAAGATTTCTGTAAGATTCACTTCCCTTTGCACCCCAGATTGCCTTATTTCCGCATACAGACACCATCTTGATGGATAGTTCGTGATAGGTGATACGCGCGCGCGCGCGCGCGCGCGCGTGTGTGTGTGTGTGTGAGAGAGAGAGAGAGAGAGAGAGAGAGAGAGAGAGAGAGAGAGAGAGAGAGAGAGAGAGACAGACAGACAGACAGACAGACACACAGACAGAGAGAACAGAGAGACAGAGAGGGCAAACTCTAACTAGGTTATTAACTGCAATTTCTCTTTCCCTTCGAGGACCTTTCTAACTGCTGCGTTGACCACAAGAGCGTCTGCCAGACACTGTACACACCGCGTGAGTGGAAGGCCAGTGAATCCTTCGCCCTCCCTCCTCCAGTCTGGACACACTGACCGCACACACCACGTGAGTGGAAAGGCCAGTGAATCCTTCGCCCCTCCCTCCTCCAGTGCTGGACACTGACCGCACACACCACGTGAGTGGAAAGGCCAGTGAATCCTTCGCCCCTCCGTCCTCCAGTCTGGACACTGACCGCACACACCCCGTGAGTGGAAAGGCCAGTGAATCCTTCGCCCCTCCGTCCTCCAGTGCTGGACACTGACCGCACACACCACGTGAGTGGAAAGGCAGTGAATCCTTCGCCCCTCCCTCCTCCAGTGCTGGGACACTGACCGCACACACCACGTGAGTGGAAAGGCCAGTGAATCCTTCGCCCCTCCCTCCTCCAGTGCTGGACACTGACCGCACACACCACGTGAGTGGAAAGGCCAGTGAATCCTTCGCCCCTCCCTCCCCCAGTCTGGACACTGACTGCACACCTGGGTCCACCTGTGACCTCAGCCCTCTGCCGTGTGTTGTCATCGCCTACGCTGCACGACAGCAGCATCTGCTGTTGATGTTGACCGCATGGTGCAGGGAATGCTGTCTGTTAGCTGTCTGTCATGTGATAGTGTATAGTGTGTGTCAGTTTCATGTGATAGTGTATAGTATCTATCAGTTTCATGTGATAGTGTATAGTATCTATCAGTTTTCATGTGATAGTGTATAGTATCTGTCAGTTTCATGTGATAGTGTATAGTATCTGTCAGTTTCATGTGATAGTGTACAGTATCTGTCAGTTTCATGTGATAGTGTATAGTATCTGTCAGTTTCATGTGATAGTCCATAGTATTTGTCAGTTTCATGAGATAGTGTATAGTAACTGTCAGTTTCAGTTGACATTGTCACGTTATTGTATCTCTTCGACAGGTTTCACAAACTATTTTAAACAAATTCCGTTTTCATCTCTCTCTCTCTCTCTCTCTCTCTCTCTCTCTCTCTCTCTCTCTCTCTCTCTCTCTCTCTCTGTATGTCTGTCTGTCTGTCTGTCAATCTTTTGTCTTCTGTCTCTGTCTCTTTATGTATCTGTTTCACTGTCTCTGTCTTTCTCTGTCTCTCTGTCTCTGTATCTGCCCCCAAACTCCTCGCTCTCTTTTTATCTCCCTAATTTTTCTGTCTTCTGTCGCTGTCTCTGTCTCTCTCTTTCTCTCTCTGTGTCTCTTTGCTGCTGCTGCTGCTGCTGCTGCTCTGTCTGTCTGTCTGTCTGTCTGCCATTCTGTCTGTCTGTCTGTCTCTCTCTCTCTCTCTCTCTCTCTCTCTCTCTCTCTCTCTCTCTCTCTCTTTCTCTGTGTCAAATAATGGCATGTGCACTAGCACACCATTGTGTGATTGACGCTTACAACGACCACTAATCTCTGTCAACACAAGAGTATGGTTCGGTTCCTAGGCTAATCGACCGAAACGTTCATCGCTCATCGACGTTTGTTTGTTTGTTTGTTTGTTTGTTTGTTTGTTTTGTTGATGCTGTTGCTGACTGGCAGCGCTATTTCTGTAGCGTTGTTATGATGCCCTCTTGGTCACCTGTTCAGCAGGCCTGTCTGTGGATGCGATTCCATGGCGTATTCTGCCCATCTGTCTCTCTCTCTGTGGGCACTCATGAACATCTAGGGATTGAAGTCCTGACACCTTGCAAACCTTATATATGAAACGAAATCTTTGTATAGATCTTTAAAAAAAGAGCTAATGCATATATATATATATATATATATATATATATATATATATATATATATATATATATATATATATATATGCATTAGCACACACACACACACACACACACACACACACACACACACACACACACACACACACACACACACACACTCACACACACACACACACACACAAACCGTAATAAATTCCAAGGATAAGTAACCGAGCACCTTTCCAGCAACTTACAGAGCAGCTTTCGAAATACCGGTATCTGACCAGGAGTTATATGTTAGTGAGCTTCCTCCCCATCGGAGACTGTCTCCCCCTTGGAGACTATAAGCTTGCTGAAGGCTCACTTTGAGAAGCATTTATTATTTCCCATTCACCCACTCAAGCACATACTGTCAGCTAGGCAGAATTATCTGCCACTGCAGATATGAAGGCTTACCACCCCCCTATTTCTAGAATCTGAGACATAAGAGCAAGCTTTGTTTATCATTGAATATTTCTTGCAGTCATTGCAACACCTAGCTGCTCTGTAAGTTGCTGGAACGGTGGTGTACTTATCCTTGGAATTTATCCTTGTATTAGTTATGTATCATATATATATATATATATATAGTTTTCAATATTCAGTCCAAATAAATTGCTGGACAATGAGTTTTTAGCTATAGAAAATAGAAGGAAAATAAGGGACAATCTTACAGAAGGTCAAAGAAAAGCGCTGTTACAACTAAGAGCCTTTCCGATAACTCATAGAGCGGCATGTCGTTATGCAGATAAGTCGGGGGTGTAACAGTTATTACTGCTCTAGAGGAAGACGATAAACAAATTGTTAATGAACTTAACAATGGTGATTTTTATGACATACTACCAGTAAACCCAATCCCTCAAATTAAAGATAAAATAAGAGCATGGTCCAATAAATGGTCATGCACAGGGGATATCAATGAAGATGTTAAACATTATGTAAATGAATTAAAAAATAAAAAACCAGGGAAATGCAAACCTTTAATTAAAACGCATAAAAAGAAACCTTACCCTACACGATTGTTACTTTCAGGGTGCGGGACTCCTCCTGGGGAAAATCTCTCTAAGTTTATTCAAGCGACAATTAGTCATTTAAATGACAAATTGATGTACCAAATAAAAGATACAAAAGCTTTCCTCCTAAAAAAATACAATGGATCAATGATAAAATAGCCCCACTCCCTCTTCAGTCTACACACTGGTTGTATGTGATGTAGTGGCTTTATTCCCTAATGTTAATAATGACATGGGACTACCAGCACTTGATAAAATGTTAAAACTATACCCTTCTCCTATTGGTAATACCTCAAACAGATGCCTGTTGGAAGCCTTGGATATCTGTCTGACGGAAAATGTGTGTGAGTTTACTGATGGCAACGATGACCAAGTATTTGCACGCCCTAACCATGGTACTGCCATGGGACCTGCGCACTCATGTACTTATGTTGATGTTTACATGGGAGAGTTTGATATATAAAATTAGTAGAAAACATCACCAGTACCAATGATTTCTTCCCTGTTACCCAAGAAGTAAATGAACAATTCCGATATCTAGACTGGAGCAGGTTTCGAGATGATGGATTTGTTGTCCTCCTTGATGAAAATCATGTACAGAGGTTCAAAGAGCATCTCCAGTCTCTGAACCCACCTAATATAAAATGGACAATCACCAGTGGCAAAGAAGTAACTTATTTAGATGTAAAACTTCAAATTTCACAAGGCAAAATCATTACAGATGTGTTTTCAAAACATAACCATGCGTACCTCCCTCCATACAGCTGCCATTCCCCTGCTGTGTTCAAGGGACTCATTTCCAGTGTAGGAACTAGACTGCGCATGCTGTGTAGTGAGGACAATACATTAAAAACTAGAATAGAAGAATATAGTAAATATTTTACAATGTCTGGTTGGGACTATCAGAAAGCGGAAAGAGAACTTTATAAAGGGGCTAGGAAAAACAGGAAAACAATACTCACAGAAGAAAAAAAAGAAACAAAAAAGACAAAAAGATAGCCTGGGTGACAAATTATGATCCAAGGTATCCATCCAAATCAGAAAATAATAAGGAGACATTTATCAATACTGTACTCTAACCCAGAAAATAAGAGAGTTTTTCAAAAAAAATCAAATAATATCTCTGCTGACAGACGCCGTAGGAATTTAGGAGAAAATTTACAAACCTACCGTCCCCAGGAGAAATCTAGAATACGGACCAAAATTAGAACCAGGTTATTTTACTTGCCAGGCAAAGAGGTGTGACACGTGTAAACATGGGGAGAATACTAAGAGTATAAAATCAGCTTGGGATGGAAAGACTCTGGTATATAAGGAAACACTTGACTTGTACTACAAAAAATGTAATATACGTGATAAGATGTAAGATCCATCCTGATCTGTTGTATGTTGGGGTCCACAAAAATCTTAAATACAGATGGGGCTAATCACAAATCGGACACAAAGTTGAAAAAAAACAACAAAGTGTAACGTATCAAAACACGTATGCACAGTCCCCCCCCCCCATCCTGATTCAGAAGAACTAGATTTTTTGCAGATAATAGCAATCGATAATGTCAGAGAAGAGAAAAAAACTGTTACAGAAGGAAACATTCTGGATATGTAATATAGGTACGATTTTCAAGACAAGGGACTCAATACAAGACAGGATGTACTGCAAGCAAAAAAAGTACAGAAGCCCAATTTATTCTCTTTAAGATACCCCTTCCCTTTGATTCCAACCCCCCCCCCCCCATTTCTTTCCCCCTTTCCCCCTTTGATTCCACAACCCCCCCCCCCCCCCCCCCCCCCCTCTTTCCCCCCCCCCCCCCCCCCCCCCCTTTTTCTCCAACGTTCCCCACGTAGGCATTCGGTTCCTCCCGTCACAACAGTCCCCCCTCCCCCTGCCTTCTCCCTTTTCTTCCCAAACCCACCCCCCCTCCCCTTCTCTTTCCACGAAAGGAAACATTCTTGATATGTAATATAGGCATGATTTTGAAAAGGCTCAATACAAGGCAGGAAGTTTGCACAGCAAGATCCAGAAAAGATGATTAATAAATAATTGAAAAAATTACAAACAAACAGAAAAAAAAAAGTACAGAAGACCAACCTTGTTCACTGTAGGACCCCCCCCCCCCCCCCCCCCCCCCCCCCCTTCCCTTAGTTTTTCTGCCCGCCCCCTCTCCCCCTCCCCCACCCCCCCCCCCCCGCCCCCCCTCTCCCCTGCCCCCCCCCCCCCCGCCCCCCCCCCCCCCCCCCCCCTGGCTTCTCCCTCCCCGCAGTTACCCCTGCGCCCTTATCCACCTCACCCCCCACCCTTTCCCCACCCTACCCTCTCTATACCCCCCCCCCCCCCCCCCCCTCTGATTTTTCCAATATCCCCCATGTAGGCATTCTGTCCATATTTGTTGGGGTTGGTTTGTTGTTGTTTGCCTGTATTTTGGAGGATGTGTTTCGATCTGTTGTGCTGTGCCTCTGAAGACATTGGAGTTTGCATTGGTGGGTTGCGAGAATGGATGGAAATTCGGGTGCACATATTTTAAAGTTAACATGAGTGAGTTCGTTGGATATATGGAGAGAGAAAGAGAGCGAGAGAAAGTGAAAGGAAGGTGAACAGGTTGATGCGTTGGTGGAGATGGTGGCGTTGGGGGGAGAGGAGAGAGAGTGGGGGAGGTGGTGAGTGGGAGTGAGAGAAAGCATACGCCGGTGTTTACGAAGATGAACGGAAATCCTCATACATGTTGGGCAAGAGAGAGTGTGAGTGTGAACGTTGATACATGAATGCACGAGAAAAAGGGTTATCTATTTTGTAAAAAACTTCTTGAACTGTTTTCTTGTTAAATGTACCATATATATACAGTGTGCTTCTATAAACAGTTGCCAGTACTGAAGAAGCTTTTTAAGCGAAAATTTTATTGGAGAATATACAATTTAAAATGAAACTGTCTACTTCTGTGTTTTTTATTTTACTCCAAGTATTAATATTTCGAGCGTCTGTTCATTTTCAAGGACGACAGATTGTATAGTCACGTCAAAAGTGGAGTGACATCATTGGGTCGATGCGTAAAGAAAAATTGCGTCATGAGAGTAAGGTTTTTTTTTTGAACCAAATGATGAAAAGTCTAAAACACCATCCTGTTGTCATTATTTTGTCAGTCCCGACCCCCAGCAATATGCCAACACCCCCCCCCCCCCCCCCCCCACACACACCTTTCCATTTCTCTCCTTCACCCTCACCTCCTCTCTCTCTCTCTCTCTCTCTCTCTCTCTTGGGCACACATACATACATACGTACATACATGCATACATACATACATACATACAGATCTCTCTCTCTCTCTGTCTCTCTGTGTGTGCGGAGATGCATGCATGCGCGCGCAGAGAGAGAGAGAGAGAGAGAGAGAGAGAGAGAGAGGAGAGAGAGAGAGAGAGAGAGAGGAGAGAGAGAGAGAGGAGAGAGAGAGAGAGAGAGAGCAAACCCCGAACAAAGAAAAAAAAAAACCCACTAATCAATCAGGCCAACAAGACACAAAGCCATTAACGCGGAACTGAACAAGAAACGTCACGCAGCAGAACACCAGCTGAGAAGGAACGAAGTCATTTCCCACCTTCAACAACAACAACGACGACGACGACGACGACGACACAGTGCCGCCAGAGGACCTCGCACAGTCCACCAGATTTGCCATCAGGAGAAAGTGACCACAGACAATGCACTTCTCTCCATCCAGTGGCCTCTTGACCCAGTCAGTGGACCACCAGGGCCTGACCAGAGGGATGACAGTCGCGGCTGAAGTGTGTACCGGAGAACCAGGCAAACTGAACCGGCAAAACGAAAAAACTAAGAACACGAGCGGCGGCCGCCTTCTCTCAGCTGGAGACCTCGCGCATGTCTTCTTGGGACCGCTGCATAGAGAGTCTGGTTCAACCTTGCGCACGTTACAGGGCAACAAGTTATGGCCGAAGCAAGGACTGCAGCATTACGAGGATATTGACCGTGTGTCCGCTGTGTCAACCTCTTGTGGAGTGAAGTTCAGCTGTGACAGGAGAGAGAAGAATGGGTCTCTCCTCTCAAAGCGCTCTGAATGTTTAGAGACAAGGTACATACCAATAAAGCCAATCTACGCAGATGTACACACACACACACGCAGAGACGCAGAAACGTGTCTGTTTGCACATTTTTAATATAAACAGACACACAAGTGTTTTAAGTGAGAGAGTAAACTGGCGTCCTTTGTACACAGGGTGCCTAGCATGCTTAAAAGAGCACACATTAATACTTGGAGAGCTGTTTGTGGCGCAGCTGAAAAGCAGAAAAACCCAGGTTTACGAATGCACAAAACTAGAAGATATGTGGTATCATAGTTAGAACAAACTCTTGTTGAAAGAAGCAACCATTTGATAGAGTTCAAGTTAACCGAAGCAGTTGCGTCTCTCTGTTATGCTGGAACGTTTTAGTTAGACGGTTTTTTAGACGGTTTTTGTTTCCGTTTTAACAACAAAAATAATCGTGGAAATCTATGTTTTGCATATATTGTCAGTCAAGAATGTTATACGTCTATCTATCTATCTATCTGTCTATCTGTCTATCTATCTATCTGTCTATCTATCTATCTATCTATCTCTATCTATCTATCTATCTATCTATCTATCTTCTATCTGTCTATCTGTCTGCTGGCCTGCCTGCCTGCTTGCCTGCCTGCCTGCCTGCCTGCCTGTCCATCTGTCTGTCAGTCAGTCAGTCTGTCTGTCTGTCTGCCTATCTATCTTTCGGGAGAATTGTGCGCGCGCGCGCGCGCGCGCGCGCGCGTGTGTGTGTGTGTGTGTGTGTGTGTGTGTGTGTGCGCGCGCGTGCGTGCGTGCTTGCGTGCAAGCGCGCGCGCCCTCGTGTGTGTGTGTGTGTGTGTGTGTGTGTGTGTGTGTGTGTGTGTGTGTGTGTGTGTGTGTGTGTGACATATCTCTTTTTCTGTGAATTACTTTTTTTTAAGACTTTGTAAAATGCCTAATCAGATGAGTACAGAAAAAAAACATCATAATTTATTCTATTTATATCATATTTTATACTTATAACCTGAAACAAATATACTCAAAAGATATAAAACGGCACTGTATCGAAAGGGAGAGTGCTACACACAGGAAAAAGAGTTCTTGCGATAGTTTCCGACACACACACACACACACACACCACGCACGCACGCGCGCGAACATGCAACATGGACACGTATACAGCGAACGATGCACACATGGACACGTATGGAGAGAGATGAGAGAGAGAGAGAGAGAGAGGGAGGAGAGAGAGAGAGAGGAGAGAGAGAGACACAGAGAGAGAGAGAGAGAGAGAGAGAGAGAGAGAGAGAGAGAGAGAGAGAGAGAGAGAGAGAGAGAGAATAAAAATGAATGAATGAATGAAATCTTTATTCCATAAGGAGGGGAACAAAAACAAATACATATAAACATCATTACATATAAATGCATAAAAATACATTCAGGTTATAGCAGTCTGCCGCGCTTTTAAACGCTTAATAAAATATACATTGCTAATTTTCTGTGTTACAGAGAGAGAGAGAGAGAGAGAGAGAGAGAGAGAGAGAGAGAGAGAGAGAGAGAGAGAGAGAGAGAGAGAGAGAGAGAGAGAGAAGCTGTATGTTAAACAGGACGGATAGAAAATCGAGCAACTATTGTACCAGACGAGTAACAGACAAACTCGCTTCTTCTGGCAAATTCCTGTTCTCTACAGCCATTACATCATGACCATCCAATATGACAAAAAGGAAATAGAACATAAACCCTACATGTCACCAAGACAGCGTTTCAAGTAATTTTGAGTTCGCGATCTAATGATGTCTCTAAGACATCTTGAGAACTTCAAGTATCTGAACAACTGCTCCTCAGAAAGGAAGGGGGAGGGAGACATTCGCTTGTCTTCGCTATGACAACGGTTACGTTCCTTTTAAGACAATAGCAATTGTGGGGGGGGAGATCACACACACACTCTCTCTCTCTCTCTCTCTCTCTCTCTCTCTCTCTCTCTCTCTCTCTCTCTCCCCTTCGTCCCTTCTTCTCTCCCTCCCTCCCTCCCTCTCTCTCTCTCTCTCTCTTCCTCTTCCTCTCTCCCTCCCTCCCTCCCTCCCTCCCTCCCTCCCTCTCTCTCTCTCTCTCTCTCTCTCTCTCTCTCTCTCTCTGGGGTAAGCTAATGTCGAGGTTCACGGCCATTGTCGATGGACAGATGTGATGGCGCCCTCGGGAGTGGGATGCTCTCTGGCACCGGTCTCATCACCAAGGAATGATGCCATATGAAAGGGGCTTAGCAGGGGGGTGGGGGTGGGGGGTGGGGGGTGGGTGGGGTTTCCTGCATATGCTTGACCACAACAGGCGCCACCCAACGCTGCTGGAATGATTCGGCCAAAGCACAGTACAGTCTCTGGTAGATCGCCTTGCTGGAATGATTCGAACAAAGCACAGTACAGTCTCCGGTATTTTTGCCTTGCCGTGACTTTATATTCATCGTGGACTTGAACTGTAACAGGAGATAGGTCTGCAGCAGGATGGAACCAAGATGTAGCTGTGTGTAAGGTGGTCAGAAATGGACGGCATGAGAAGAACGACATTGAGGTGCCACGAAAAACGAGAGAACTGAACTATTCAGCCTGGTTGTTGTATGGAGAGGTCAGACTCGCTAATTTTAAAAGAAAAGACGTGTCAGCTTTGAACAGGGAAGTCTCTGGCACTTCATTGGCAATATGTAAACATCCAGGACTGAGACAAATCTGTTGATGTGCAGTCTCGGCACACGCATGTGTGTTTAAGACAGGGAGGCAGGGTGGGGATTGGTCTAGGTTGGTGGGTGAGTGTTGGGGGGTAGTGGGGTCATGAAAAATTCAAGCGTCCAACATGCATACTGTATTTGCTGGGAAGACACTGTCCTCGGTGCTTAGCGTATGATTTGTTCAGCGCGGGATGAGGTGTTCCTTTCTCAGGTTAAAAGGTTAGGAAGTGCATTTCTACATGAGCGGATCAAAAGCAAATTCAGAGCCAGTTCACACAGACACACAAGCTGGAGTCGCATGGAAGGCATACCTACCATAAGAGAAAACACTAAGGGCTTCATCTACTTCACACACACACACACACACACACACACACACACACACACACACACACACACCAATACATATACAATAAAAAAAAAGCACACACACATGGGGACACATCCGTACTAAAAATCCACATTCTTAGGGCAACATATGTACACGTCCACACACAGACACACACACACACACACACACACACACACACACACACACACACACACACACACACACACACACACACACACACACACACACACACACACAGTGCTAGGTTTCAGTTGTCACTTGAACGGAATGATACAACAAACTACACAGCATTCATGTGTAAGTAGCATCATTTAGAAAAAAGCATGTTTAAGTGCCAGTATATCGTAATAGATCCTCGAACCTTTGTAAATAGCTACAACTTTCTTAACACAGACTGCCAGAAGCCTTGACGTAAATGTTAACCGCAAATTCATATCCAACAAGCGTGACAAAATTGATGTCGAATTGTATATATTTCGTTTGTTTAATTTTCGTCATAGGATAAAAAAAAAAAAAAAACCTTCAAAATCTATGGTCGAATTCTTAAATCGTGTTTAGGCACACACTGTTGAATGCAAACGCATAATCTGAGGGAAAAAGGACAAGGGGCTAGTTGAGGTGGGGACTGATGGGAGAAACATCAAAGAAGAAAAGAAAAGAAAAGCAATTAACTCTTAATCATGATCGACAAAAAAAAGACTTAACGGCCAGCTGCCTCGGAGACGATGCCAAAACAACAACCAGTAGAACTCGTTCTCGCGATCGACAAAAATGACTAAATGATCAACTGACCTGGAGACCAGACCACAATAAAAAAAAAAATCAGTAGAACTCTTGACCATGATCGTCAAAAGATCCTAAATGATCAACTAACTTGCGAGACTATATACCACAAGCACCGGTGACAAATTACTGTCAGAGAATCAATCCATTGATGTGGCAAATCCAGCCGGACCATCAGCTCTTCAACACCACCAATCAGCAGCGCGGGCTAATCACTCTAATGGCGCTGACGAACGGAGAGTAGGCGGCACGTGCGCCTCGAGCCAATAACACCAAATGGGGTCGCGGGCTGGTTGTGTATGGAGGGAGCCAGTAGTGCTGGGAGGAAGCCAGTTGCCTGGGTGCAGGTGTGGGACCGACTCAGCCCTGTCCTGGACCTCTTGGAAGCCTGTGAGATTTAATCAGAGTGTGTGCTTTGATGATGATGATGATGATGATGTTTTCTTTGTGGGGTTGAGGAGTAAGAAGGTGGGGGGGGGGAAGATGTTGAAAGGAAGGTGTGGGCAGAGGGGCGTGCTCGTGCACGTGGAGCGAGAATCTGTCCGAGGAGTTATGTTGAACCAGAGCCCATCAGAGGTGTCCTTGCTCATTGTGCGTTGGTCTAAGGTTCAATGACAAAATGTTTATGATTCGGAGACAGGTCCTCTTTCCTTTGTACTTTTTGTATTGTCTGTAATAGGACCTTTCTTGTTTGTGATGTGCTTCAAATTAATAAACGTATATAAAAAAAATAAACACAAACGTGCACGTACACACATACGCACGCATGTACACACACACACACACAGAGAGAGAGAGAGAGAGAGAGAGAGAGAGAGAGAGAGAGAGAGAGAGACAGACAGACAGACAGACAGACTGACGGACAGAGAAAGAGACAGACAGACAGGCAGACGGACAGGGATATCTTTCAGGATGGAGGAATTCTTTGTTCTTGTTTTGCTTTACTGCTCGTTTTGTTGATACAGTTATGTGGTTAACTAACTTTCAGAGGAAACACAACTTCAAAGAAAAAAAGATACTGTTCCGCTGGACGAAAGGGACGAACGCAAGACAGAACACTTGTAATTTGTTTGTCTCTTGTAATTTGTTGTCCTTTGTCTTGTAATTTGTCCTTTGTCTTGTAATCTGTTTTTCCTTCGTCTTGTAATCTGTTTGTCTTTTGTCTTGCAATTTGTTTGTCCCTGTCTTATAATTTGTTTGTCCTTTGTCTTATAATTTGTTTGCCCCTTGTCTTATAATTTGTTTGTCCTTTGTCTTGTAATTTGTTGGTCCCTTGTCTTGTAATTTGTTAGTCCCTTTCATCCGCGGAATGGTATTTTTTTCTTTTAAGTTCATTTTCCACTTTGAAACTTAACTTTAGAAAGGAATCAGGTCACTTAGGGGATCCAAGTACATGCCATCTGATATGATTCTCAAGGGTTGTCAATGCTGACTTCACTGACGATGCCTTGGTATTGACCTCTTACAGTGGCCATGTTTTGACCATCGTTTGGATCCTGAAACTTAGACTGTGAGTTTTCGCTTTACATTGATTGTGACTTTCTTTTTCTTTTGCAGCGTACCTCCTGCTGGCAGTTTCAATCTACTTTCATAATCTGTCCTTCCCTGGAAGTTTTTTTTTTTTGGAGGTAGTTGGATTGTGAAGTCCTCTTTGTGTTGTGAGAAAACAACAAAGTAACATTTAGTATGCCTCTGTTACCATGGGGGATAAGTGTGCTTACTTCAGTTCTACTTATCAGCCAGTCTCCTCTAATCTACTGAGACGTAGCCACGAGACCCTCTTCTTCAATTCTCTCATCTTAGTTGGGAATTCATTTATCCATCAGCTTAAAAATCACGCGTAGTCTGGTCTCAAAACTTAGCGGATGTGGTTGTAGCGTATGTGGACTAGTCCGCACGCAGTGACGCTCCTTGATGAAACTGAAACTGAAACATCTAACCGACAAAAGCGAACTCTGTATAGAATCTTGTTTGTTGAAAAGGCAAGAGTCCAATGTCTTCCATACGTATACATTGATAACCTCATCTCACTCACCCAGCCCACTGCAAACACTCACTGTGTGCTTTCTCAGTTCTTTTTTTTTTTTTTCTTCACCCCCCCCCCCCCCCCCCCCCCCCCCCCCCCCCCCCCCCCCCCCCCCCCCATTTTTTTACAATAATTCGGGCCATTCTTTGCACTTAGTTATCCCCGTTACCTATTAATATCTATATCTGTCTGTCTGTCAACCGGTCTGTCTATCTCTCTGTCGATCTATCTATCTGTCTATCTATCTACTTACTTGCCTCCCTGTCTGCAGGTATATGTTTTAGCTAGCAAGTATTTCGGAAGGTTTAAATGGCAACATTTTGTGCAAAAGGATATTTTGAAGTTAGTTATTATTGTATTCACACACACACACACACACACACACACACACACACGCGCGCGCGCGCGCGCGCGCGCGCGCGCGCGCACACGTTATCTATCTATCTATCTATCTGTCTGTCTGTCTCTATCTATCGATCTAAATCTTTATCTCTCACTCTCTCTCTATCTGTCTATCTATCTATATACGTACACTTCTCTGCGTGTGTGTGTGTGTGGGGGGGGGGGGGGGGGGGGGGGGGGGGGGGGTGGCGCGCGCGCGCGCGCGTGTGTGTCTAATTGGTGGAGTACCACCCGTGTTTGTTGTTCTTTACGTTTCTTGTCTACACGTGAATGTGGATGTTAACACGTAAGCAGAAAAGGCGAGAGATTCTGTGCCAGCGATGTTAATTTCCTGCCACACGGCCATTCAGCCCACTGCGTTCTTGTCCGCACACTTCTTTCCCGTGACGTCAAGCAGCAGGTGACCTGATTTTCAATGGTCTCGAGGAGCACGTGCCATCAACAATTTGCTGCACAATTTACCAGCGCCACTTGAGTGATTAGACTGACCAGCTGGGGGTGGGGAAGTTAAGACTTCGCTGTGTGTGAGCAGACATGTCTGTGTGCTTTTCGAAATGGGCAAATACTCAGTGCAGCGTGTTATATTATGCAGGTGTGAACAGTGCTGCTTGAACTATTTACTATGCTCGCAGTTTTGATGTCGCACTTTATGTAAATGCCTGAGTTTTTTTTAAACTTTAAAGATGTGAAGGACATGTATTAAAAAAAAAACCAAAACAACAACGAAGAATTGCATAATGGAAACTACTTTTTTTATATTGGTGTTTTATATCTTTTCCTGGTAAATTCTTTTTGAGATTCAGGCTAAGTGATGGATTTAATTTACAGTCAGGCAACGCAAACTTGAATGCCTCTGTCATGACGAAGAAAAAAAAAAAAGCTGCTTTCACTGCCAATGATTGATGTTGTCCTGCTGTGAAGTGTCGTGTGCACCGTTAGCTACCCCCCCCCCCCCCCCCCCCCCCACCCCACCACCCCCCACCCCCACCCTTCCCAACCCATTCCCCTGTTTCTCCTGGTATATAGCCGTTTCCGCTTGTCCCTTAGTGAGTGTGGCATTTAAAGTGGAATGCAATCTGACAAGTTTTTTTTTTTTTAGGCTTTCTTCTGTTATAGGACATGGAAAAATGAGAAACTTCAAAAAAGGGAAAATGTTTACACACAGGATACAAAGCCACACATCACTAGATCGATGGAGAGCAAAAACGAAGGGATTTACAGACAATGTTCGTTTAGATACACGTACCGACAGAAGTATAGATGGACACAAAAACAGAGTGAGAAGCAAACGAATGAATGGTGTAGAAACAGATGAAAATTATTTCTTCATTGTATCTTTCTTTGCGGCTTCTTTGCTTTGGAATTTTTTTTTTTCATTTGTTTTCCATCCTTGGGTATATGTATTTTTACATTTATGTGTTAGACTCTATTTTTCCTATGTATTTGATGCATGTCTCTAACTCCGTTTCAATGATCGACTTTGCTCTTGTTTCTTCTTTCTTTCTTTCTTTCTTTCTTTCTTTACTTCTTCCCTGTCTTAGTCTTTGTTCATTGCTCTTTCTTTTGTGTAAGAGTGATATTTTAAAGACAGTATTAAGTGTGTGCGTGTACCCCTCTCTCTGTTCCTTCCTTCCCCTCTCTCTTTCTCTCTCTGGAGAGCGAGAGAGAGAGGGAGAGAGAGAGGAGAGAGAGAGAGAGAGGAGAGAGAGCGAGAGAGAAAACTAAATGTCAAAAGAGAGAAAACTGAATACTGAAAACTGAATACTTAACACTAGATCTGATTTCATTTGGGCTTCAGCCCCCGGTTACTAGAGACGGATAATGTTCTTTCCGCAGATTTTTTTTTTTTTTTTTCATCTAGTTTAACCAGTTAAAAAGTAGGTGTACACCAAGCAAGCGCAGACCAAAGTACATATTGAAGAAGGAGGGAGAAAGGGAAATAAAACTGAAAAGAAAGGAAAACATCTGAAAAGAAAAACTCGTGGTGGGCGGCAACCGCGAAGGAGTTGGGAAAGGGAGATTAGTCTCTTAGACCCCCCCCCACCCACCCCCCCCACCCCCACCCCCCCCCCCCCAGCCCGATGTGAACACTATTCACTCCATTAAGGGGGGGGCTGGACCGCCCGAAAAGATAAAAGTGTAAGAAGACCAAAGGATTTCTGGCTATTCTCTTTAGCCATTCTCTCTCTCTCTCTCTCTCCTCTAAAGCAAACTCTCTGAATGAAAGTGTAGCAAAACCGTCTTCGTTGATAAGGAAAAGCCTTTAAACCATAGAAGTGTGGACTGCTTCTTGACTACTGACGGGAAAGGCCGAAAAAAAAACAACGTCAGCACCACACTTCTTCCTTGCTGTTCTCAGGAATGTCAGTCAGTTCCCGCTCTGTCTCTCGTGCGTGGCGGCAAGTACAGGTGTGAATGAGTTTGGAAAGGGAGTTAGGCGTTGTGCTACTGACCAAGTTCATCTGGAAAACGAAAACTTTGGAATGAACGCAATGAGTTTGGAAAGGGAGATAGGTGTGCGTTATTGGAAAACAAGGTAATCTGGAAAACAAAAAAACACAAAAACTTTGGAGTGAACACTATTCACCTCCATTAAAGGGGGGCTGAAGCCGAAATGAATAAACTAGTACGTGTTCAGATTTCTGCTATCTTTTAGCATTCTCTCTCTCTCTCTCTCTCTCTCTCTCTCTCTCTCTCTCTCTCTCTCTCTCTCTCTCTCTTCCACTCCTGTGTAGCAAAACGTCTTTCGTTCATTAAGGAGAGTGCCTTTAACCCCATAGAGTGACATTTATTTTTCTTCTTGACTTACTGCGGCAGGGGTGAACGTCAGCACCACCACACTTCTTCCTTGCTGTTCTCAGTGCATGTCAGTCAGTCTGTCAGTCTGTCTGTCTGTCTGTCTGTCTGTCTCTGGGTGTTGGTAAGTGCGTGCATGCGTGTCTGTGAACCTGTGAATGCGTGCATACATTGTGTGTTCATGAACGTTCTGGCCATCGAGAATATTGTCACCACTGAAATGATGTCACTTTGGCTTCACACTGACTGGATCACTACCAGAGAGGATAAAGTCACCATGAAATGATGTCACTTTCGCTTCCCATTGACTGGGTCACTACCAGAGAGGGATAAAGTCACCATGAAATGATGTCACTTTGGCTTCCCATTGACTGGATCAGCACCAGAGAGGATAGAGTCACCATGAAATGATGTCACTTTCGCTTCCCATTGACTGGATCACCACCAGAGAGGATAAAGTCACCATGAAATGATGTCACTTTGGCTTCACATTGACTGGATCAGCACCAGAGAGGATAGAATCACCATGAAATGATGTCACCACCAGATGTCGTATATGTTTTTTAACACATAGAAATACGCACCACACGCGCACACATGTACACAAACACACACACGCACACACACACACACACACACACACACACACACACACACACACACACACACGTACACATACACTCACACACATACACACACACACACACACACACACACACACCAAAAACGCACGCACGCGCACACGTACACATGCACGCGCGCGCGTACACTCTCACTTACATGCGCACATGCGCACGCACCCACTCACACAGACACAGGGGGTGCGCGCGCAGGCACTCACGCACGAAAACACGCATGCACTCTTGCACGCACGCACGCACGTACGCACGCACTCACTCACGCACGTTTACACACACACACACACACACACACACACACACACACACACACACACACGCACAAACGAACGCACACACGCACGTACGCACGCATGCACGCACGCACGCACACCCCCCCCCACACACACACACACACACAAACGCACGCACACACACGCACGCACGCACGCACGCACGCACGTACGCACACACACACACACACACACACAAACGCACACACAATTGTTTGTGGGCATATGGGTCATTTTTAGAATGAGCGAGAAACCAGATGCATCAAATTATCATTTTCCTCTACGAAATATCGGATACGCTATTGTGTATGTTGTGACAAATTCATAAGCTTAATGGTGAACTTTAATTATAAATGCAAGTGAAACAAATTTAATCATGCGATTGTGAAAAAAATGTTAATCCAGGTATAATTACATTTTTGGTACATTAATCATTTACCGTTTGATAAGTGCAAACAACTGATGCCGAAAATTGCAATTTTTAAAACGTAATTAACTAGTTTATACCTTGAAAACAATTTCAAATTCTAAAATCAATGCGCCTTTGATTGTTATGAAGTCCAAACAGATTTGTCTTTTTCTCCACAGACATCCTTGATTATTTTAGAATAACTGAAATCTTTCAACTGATGTTAAACCGAATTTGATTTGATCATTTGAAAATGTTTTTGCTTGGAACCAGCGTGACCACTGGGTGGCTGCCCTGATCTGTCTATGATGTCATCACTCCAAGGAATAAATTGACTGAAAACAAATGTTTTCAGAAAAGATAAGCACTTTTGAATCGTTTCCGGAATTAATGCTATTATGCTTAGATTCAATTTATCATTTCTACTGAATTTGACCGAAATTTAAGTTTTAAGTCCCTGTAAGCACTTTTAAGTAATTTCTGAAATGAATGCTTTTAAGTAATAGATCATTTTTACTTTTTTCGCCCTTGAGAACAACATGGGCACATAGTAACTCCACAGACATTCGCCTATGACAACAGCTGATGTTTCCAGATGACAAACATATCAACCCTTTATCATAAAAACCTTGATTTTGTGGTGGTAATAAAACCCTGAGCCAATGCCAGAGGTAGCTGAAGATTTGTGGTGGTGAAAAAGAAGAGGACCCTTGAGCCAATGCCAGAGTAGCTGAAGAGTTTCATCGGATATAATCGTGAAGGAACAAAAATTGAAACGTCGTAAGTCTGAAAATTCCAAGCTTAAAAACACGTGTCTGATAGCGATGTGGGTACGACAACCGCTGAAAAAAAAAAAGTATGCCTTCAGACAGCCAAGCCATCAGAAAGTTTTGGGGTTCGAATCTTGACAGTCAACAGGTAAAATCCCCGGCAGTAGAAGGGCATCTGGAAGACATGTCCTTGATACGGTCATCGTCTGCACAGTGTCAGAAAGATTCAGGGCCGAAACATTTGTTTTAGGGGTTTTTTTTTTTTTTTTTCTCTGAAAACCATCTGCCGTCTCCCCCCCCTCCCCCCCCCCCCCCCCCCCCCCCCCCCCCCTCCCCCCCCCCCCCCCCCCCCCCCCCCCGAGTTTCTGCCTACCATCAGGTCTGAATGGAAATGTATGCAGATGAAAGCCCTGTTGTCCCCCTTGGGAGAAGGTAAAATTTCCATGACACTGTAGCCAGGCTAGGGAATAATCACCTGTGCAGCAAAAGGTTTGTGAATGAGGCCTTCAAGAGTGTGGAAGACATCAGGACTTCCACATCGTCCAGGCTTTGTTTGGAACCGATTGGATGAAGATGATGATGATGATTCACGGCTGGAACAAGTGACTTGGGGGGTGATGCTTGTCCTCTTTCTTGGGTGTATTGGGCACCATGCTCTGGGTGTGTGTTATGTGTGGGTACGTGCGTATGCACGCGCATATAGCGATGTGCATGTCATGTCTGTGCTTATGCATGGTAAGCGTTAGTGGTGTACTTGTATGTTTGTGCATACTCTTGGGCGTGTGTTTGTGTGTGTGTGTTTGTGTGTGTGTGTGTGTGTGTGTGTGTGTGTGTGTGTGTGTGTGTGTCGCGCGCGCGTGCGCGCGCGCGTGCGTGTGTGTGTGTGTATGTGTGAGTGTGTGTGTGATGATAGTGGATATATATATGATAGATATATATATAGATAGAGAGAGAGAGAGAGAGAGAGAGAGAGAGAGAGAGAGAGACAGACAGACAGACAGACAGACAGACAGACACACACACACACACACACACACACACACACACACTCAGACACACAGACACACAGACAGCCAGCCAACCAGACAGACAGGCGAAGTTATTGGTAAGTCAGCAATTGATCCTCTTCCCTTGGGCAGCTTTGACTGCGAGGTGTCTATAAAAACGCATGCATGC
>JADBJO010000947.1:280425-282925 GCA_016801955.1 Conus betulinus
TGCAGGAGAGAATACCATATGGTCATAGGGGATTGTGCCTTTTGTTACAAAACACAATGCGACGACTATCACCAGAAGGATCTACTTATGAGTCTTGTTCAAGAAACAAAAGATGTTGAAAGTATTACTATAGACAGGTGTATACGATTTACACACACACACACGCAACGCGCGCGCGCACACACACACACACACACACACACACACACACACACGCACACACACACACACACACACACATACGCGCGCACACACACACACACACACACACACACACACACACACACACACACACACACACACACACACACACACACACACACACACACACACACACACACACACACACACACACACACACACACACACACACACACACACACACACACACACATATGTATCTATTCCCAGTTGTACCAGCCTTTATGGCTGAGAGCCGAGCGGACAGACAGACGACGCGCACTGGAATCTTGCTAGTGCCTGGGAAAACAGTGGTGGCTTTCACGGCTTTCATTTCTTCTCTCTTTGTCAACCTTCTGTGCCACCTAAGTGGCATTGCACCCACGCCGCTTATTCCGACCCCCCCCCCCCCCCCTCCTCCCCCCCCCCCCCCCCTCCACTCCCACGTCCACAGTCACAGCCCGGTCCGGCCCGCCCGCCGCAGCCCCGACACCGGCACTCCACAGGGAGCAGTCACTGTCAAGTCGTCAAGAGGCAACCTACCGGCGGAGACACTGCACTGCTGCCAGGTCACCTCGGTGGAGTTCAGTGATGTCTGTTCTGTTCTGATCCGAAATACGCAGGACCCCCCCCCCCCCCCCCCCCCCCCCCCCCCCCCCCCCCCCCATCCCCCCCCCCCCCCCCCCCCCCGACGACAAAAATTGCTTAGTCGCGGAGCCGGCGTGAGTGAGCTCTCTCCCTCTGGAGGGCGCCACCACGTCTGCCCAACGACAGCGCCCATCAAATTGACAATACCGGTGACCCAAAGGAACCAAACCAAGGCCATAAGATGATGAAGATGATGCTGCGGATTTCCATGTCGGTCTGAGACTTCAAGACAGGGTTACACTCTACGCTTAATTTCATATCATATCTCGGCGTCAACCAGGCCCAAGAGATACAGACACCTGCAGTGCTGAAGGAAATAGGAGCAACACTCTCAGGTGCGTCTATTTAGTGGGTCAGCCTCGACTGTGTGGTCCCAGTCTTCCCAGTTGAGCCTGTGGCAAACTACGCCCTGGGTAGGAGCCGGTCGGGGGGCAGAAAAAAACAAACCCACATGGCTCTGATGGGAATCGAATAAACGACTTCCCAACTGGGAGTTCGCGACGCTAACCACTTCGCCACGGCGGCTGGTACTGCTTTCAATTCTGGTTGTGATGTGTTGTGTGTACTGTGAAATAGATTCCCACTCCCCTCTTCGCCCCGTTCTCGTGAGAATGCTGTCCAGTCTGTTATGTTACCTTTGCTTTTCTTTACAATAATAATGATAATAATGATAACAATTATGATATTAATAACAATAGTAATATTAGTAATGATGATGATTATGATAATAATGATGATATTAATTAATAATCATAGAAAAAGAAACACCCGAAGGTGCTGGGGAGGACCCAGAGGAAGCACTGTCTTCACCTGCCTTTAGAGCAGTCCTGTACCACCCTTGGAGGCCTGCGCTGTGTTGACGATGGGTACAGGCACGCGCAGGACACTCCATTAAGATATCAAGGACATAACCGCTCCTGAACAGAGGTCAATCAGACTACAAGGATGCAACTCATATCAGCCTTAAAGTAGCTTCCCTATGGATGTACCAGCCCGTAATTCATGACTGCAAAACCCACCGGCGAAAAACACCATCCTCCAGCTGTCGAGCACACCCCACAGACCCAACCACCCCTGCCCACGAACAGATATTAATATTAATAATCATAATAATAATCATAACTATAATGATAATGATGATAATGTGGTGGTTAAACTGGAATGCAACTTAAGAATATTTTTGTGCTTCCTTTGCTAATGGTGGGAATGGAAAATTAAAACTTCTGAAGGCAGAATATCCACCAAGAGACAGACCGATTGATACACACACACCACACACACACACACACACACACACACACACACACACACACACACACACACACACACATATATATATATATATACACACACATGTGTGTGTGTGTGTGTGTGTGTGTGTGTGTGTGTGTGTGTGTGTGTGTGTGTGTGTGTGTAGGGACAGAGTGATAGTACGACAGATCAGCTCATAGATAAATATTCAGACACGTTAGTGTGGAGATACATAGCAGACAGCCCCAAGCGCAGACACATAAAGAAGAAAGCAGACAGAATGACGAGACAATGAAGAACTTGCTTTCTTTCGTGTGCCTTCCTTTACAACTTTCTTTTCCCAGCTTTATCTCCCTTATTTCCATTCTTCGGGTGTTTTATATTTGCATTGCTGAGTTCATCTCTCTGTCTGTTTCACTTA
>JADBJO010000947.1:285425-287925 GCA_016801955.1 Conus betulinus
GTGTATATATAAATTGCGTACTAATCAACATTCCATTAAGTAATGTCATCAAAAAGAATTAGGTCAATAGTTTACATATGCGCGTTTCACCACACAAGGACTTACTGACTACACACACACACACTCACACACACACACACACACACACACACACACACACACACACACACTCGCACACACACAAACATACATACACACACACGCGCGCGCGCACATACGCACGCACTCACGCTCGCACAAACACACACGCACACGCGCTCATGTCCGCACCCACGCACGCATGCACGCACGCACGCGCGCACGTTCACACGCACACACACACGCATACATGCACGCACACACGCACGCACACGCATTCACGCGCGCATGTACACACACATGCGTGCACGCTCACATACGTTCTTTCTCTTGCGCGCGCGCGCGCACAAAGAGAGAGAGAGAGAGAGAGAGAGAGAGAGAGAGAGAGAGAGAGAGAGAGAGAGAGAGAGAGAGAGAGACGAGACGAAACGAACGAACGAACGAATTTACAGAGGGTAATGGAATACACATAACTGCGTTTTTTTTTTTTTTTTTTTACGTCCAGCTCTCCGGGGCCTTGAAAGAAACAAAAACAAAATTTAACACTGTAAGTAGATCTTCATACAATCGAATAAACATGTATGAAGGAATGAGGCAGACAGTAAGAGACAGTAAGGTAGAGAGGAGGGAAACAGGGTGAAGGATGGGGACAGGGGGAAGGAGGGGGGAGGGGGGGGTGGGGGGGGGGGGGGGGGGGCGACAAACAGGGGCAGAGAAGATTTCGTCAGAATAGTTAGGATAGGGGCAAGTTAGATCTGACAGATGCACTAGGTACGTATGAAAAGCAGACTTGACATTTGGATCATTTAAAAAAAAAATATATTCTAGGATATGTTCCTTAGCTGACCTCCGCAATAAGTAAGACCTAATAATCGAGAGATTTGGGGAAAGGAGGAGGATTGAGAGAGAGAGAGAGAGAGAGAGAGAGAGAGAGAGAGAGAGAGAGAGAGAGAGAGAGAGACAGAGAGAGACAGACAGACACAGACACACAGACAGACAGACAGACAGACGGACGTGAGTGAGAGAGAGATCATTATGAATGAATGAATTATGAATTATCATTAAACGCAAATACATTTCTTAAATGGAAAGAAGCATTGCAGTTGAGTACTTTATGCATGAAGGGTTCTTTCATGTACAAAAGATTGGCCTTTAGTGGAAGGATACCTGTCTGTTTATACTCAGAGTGCCCGAACAGTCTGTCAGTTGTTGCTATATGACAGCTGTTTTATAGATACTAGTCAGCGGTTTAAACAAATTATTCCCTAACTAGATCCCAGATTGTGATGGAATGATACAGATTTTGTTGAATCTAAAGTAAAAAAAAACATAATTTTCTGGCACGATAATTAAAAAGAATCTTCGTTTTTACTGAGCTTATATATAGCTTTATGACAAAACTTTTGGAGTGAAATTCTAAAACGTTTTGAACAGGATAGATTACTATCGATTGTTGCTCTTAACAGTTTATACTTGGACACATTCAACACATTGAATTGGACACATTGAACACACCATCACAGAGACACATTGAACACACCCACCACCGAGACACACTTGAACACACCATCACAGAGACACATTGACACACACCATCACAGAGACACATTGAACACACCACCACAGACACATTGAACACACCATCACAGAGACATTGAACACACACCATCACAGAGACACACATTGAGCACACACACCACCGACCGAGACACATTGACACACACCATCACAGAGACACATTGAACACACCACCACCGAGACACATTGAACACACCATCACAGAGACACATTGAAACGGTATCACACCATCACAGACACACATTGAACACACGATCACAGAGACACATTGAAACACACCATCACAGAGACACATTGAACACACCATCACAGAGACACATTGAACACACCATCACAGAGACACATTGAACAGTATTACACCACCACAGAGACACATTGAACAGTACACACCACACACAGACACACTGAACAGTATTACGCCATCATACCACCACACAGACACATTGAACAGTACACACACCACCACACAGACACACTGAACAGTATTACCATCACACAGACACATTGAACACCACCACCACTGAGACACATCACACCATATTGAAAATTGAAACATTACCACCACCACAGAGACACATTGAACATACACCATCACACAGAGGACACACATTGAACACACCATCACCAGACACACTGAACAACAGTATCACACCACCACATATACACATTGAACAGTATCACACACCACCACACAGACACATTGAACAGTATCACACCCCCACAGACACATTGAACAGTATCACACCACACACAGACACATTGAACAGTATCACACACCACACAGACACTTTGAACAGTATCACACCACACACAGACACATTGAACAGTATCACACCACCACACA
>JADBJO010000947.1:317925-322925 GCA_016801955.1 Conus betulinus
AGGAATTGAACAACAATCATACCTGCGGAAAGGAATTGAATAGCAATCGTACCTGCGGAAAGGAATTGAATAACGATCATACCAGCTGAAAGGAATTGAATAACAATCATACCTGCGGGAAAGGAATTGACAACAACAATCATACCTGCGGAAAGGAAATGAATAACGATCATACCTGCTGGAAGGAATTGAATAACAATCATACCTGCGGAAAGGAATTGAATAACAATCATACCTGCTGGAAGGAATTGAATAACAATCATACCTGCGAAAGGAATTGAATAACAATCATACCTGCGGAAAGGAATGGAATAACAATCATACCTGCTGGAAGGAATTGAATAACAATCATACCTGCGGAAAGGAATGGAATAACAATCATACCTGCTGGAAGGAATTGAAATAACAATCATACCTGCGGAAAGGAATTGAATAACAATCATACCTGCTGGAAGGAATTGAATAACAATCATACCTGCGGAAAGGAATTGAATAACAATCATACCATCTGAAAGGAATTGAATAACAATCAAATATTACAATGAACAGGACAATCAACCAATAGCAACGATTGAATAACATTTGCTGTTTACAAGAAATCAAAAATGGGACCATGAAGGAATAAATTATGCATTGGTTAAAAACCTGTTCATAGGAATAATCGGCCAGTTCCGACAAAAACGGTTGCAACTGCTCACAATATAGACACAATGCGATCATTTCTAGTCTTTCCACCATAACATGCATGATGTGTTATTTTACAGTTCGTAATTTTTAAAACCATTTAGTATGATCCTATGAAGCACAAGAATTTAAAACCGTTACACAATGTAAACTATAGCAACAACATATGTTTAGAAGATCATCGTTTAATAAATAACTTGTTTGAACGAACATTCAGATATCAACCAGTTTTTTTTTTTGCTTTTTTTCCCCCTCAAATATTTCCTGCATTTTATTGCAGTAGAATTTAGCCTTACTGGAGAAAAAAGGGTGTTCTCAGAGAAACTGAGTAGTAGATCAGTAGGCCCTTCTTTTCGTCATTCTTTTAATCTTCTCGTAAAACGAATACCACAACCGAGAGGGGACCAACATAAAAAAATAAATAAAAATTCTTGTAACCCTCAAGTTTACAAAGTGTTTTCGGAAGCTGAATTTAATTATTGTTAGATATTTTCTTCTTTGGGGATTTAACGTGCTCAATTTAATTAAACCCGAGTTTGAATCATCACTACTAAACACCATCTGAAGTATGGAGTTTGTGAAGTCTAAATCAAATGCATGCATAAGATACAGATAAAATGACAGTCAGTGTGTGTGTGTGTGTGTGTGTGTGTGTGTGTGAGAGAGAGAGAGAGAGAGAGAGAGAGAGAGAGAGAACATGCGCACACATGCTTGTATGATGCACGAGTATATATAATATATATATATATATATGTGTATATATATATATGTATATATATATATATATGTGCGTGTGTACACACACACACATGCGAGAGAGAGAGGGGGGAGAGAGACAGACAGACAGACGAAGACAGAGATTCAGAGAGAGAGAGAGAGAGAGAGTTTTTTAAGTCGGGCGCAAGAGTGTTCGTGGAGGGGGGTAGGGGGGAGGAGAAGAGATGCACCATTTGCTATTTCGGCATTCGGATCTCAGCCCCCTTTCTTGTGGATTATTAAAAAAAAAAAAATGCAAAAAAACCGCCACCTAGCAAAGATCCGAACCTGCATGAAACACCACACATGAAGGGGTGACAACTGTGCAGTTGTCTGCTCCCCTGAGCCCCACCCCCCCCCCCCCCCCTCCCTTCTCCTCCTCCTCCCTCCTTAGTGATCAAGATTACGATGACACAAATATTCCCTACGACTCTCACGAACAATGCGAGATTCCCTGTTCATGACTTTAGCAGCTTCTCAATGCTATAAAACGTGGTGACGTGATATGTGAAAGACAAGTTCATCACCATCTTTTATAAGTGGCGACAGTGTCTAAGGACCACATTTAATTCTGTGGGATAACATGATGTTAGCACCATATTCTATGCTATGTAAGCCCATGCATCTGAGCATCAGTGTGTATCCTAGGAATTCTATGTGCGGAACCCAAACCAGTTAACATTAGTATTTGGTCTGAATAAAAAAAAATGAACGACACGATCACACACACACACACACACACACACACCACACACACACACACACACACACACACACGCACGCACGCACGCACGCACGCACGCACGCGCGCGCACGCACACACACAGACACGCACGCACGCACGCACGCACGCGCGCACGCACACACACACACACAGAGACACACACACATGCACGCGCACGCGTGCGCACACGCACGAACACACACGCACACACGCACACAGAGCACAGAGAAAGACGAGAGACGCACACATGCACGCATGCACGCGCACACACACACACACACACACACACACACACACACTGCAAACCGAATTTGCTCATCCCCTATCAAGGTACCAGATAACCAAAACACCTGCACGCACTTGCAATCAGATCATAACAGGACACAAAACCAAGCCGCCACCGGCCTCTCCCATCAAACGATCCCTTCCCCACAGCGTGTGCAATACACTAATTTCATGGTGTGTTGCTGTTTGCACTGCACACGCCGTGGGATCCCTCGGGCGATGGAAGAGGGAACCTGTATGTTGATGACAGCCTGTGTGTCCCTTGTCAGACACAGGCAGATACTGTTCCCCCGGCTAGCCACGGGAAAGCCAGATCTTCTTCTTCTGCGAACGCAGGCTGATACTCCTGCGGACACTCCCTGTATAGACAGGCAGGTATTAATCCCATCTGCTCAACAAAGGGAGTGGCGTTTTGTGTGTATGACCGTTTTTTTTTTTTTTTTTAAATCCCGCCATTAAGGCAGCCATACTCCATCTTCGGAGAAGGTGCACGTGTAACGTGTCACATCCATACCAACGGCCAAACTGGCCTTCTCTTCTCGAACGTTGGTGATGGGATTTTGCGTGTGTGCAAGAAGTTATGCGTGCGTTCACACGCGGAACCTCGGTTTAAAGTCTCATTCGAAGGCCTGTATGGGAAATGGAGTCAGAACCAATGTTAACTTTGAGAGAAATGGCCCGGCGGAGATTCGAACCCCCGGGCCATTTCTCTCGAACCCTTGGATTACGAGTCCGGCGCTCTACCAACTGAGCTATTTCGGCCCCCAGTCAGGAGATCAATTATTTTTAAAGCGGTTCAAGTTCATGTTTCATGGTCTGGGGGTGGGGGGGGGGGGGGGGGTGGGGGGGGGGGGGGGGGGGGGGTGGGTGGGCAAGTGAAAGTGGACACTCCCCAGTGCTCTAGGTTTTGCTGGCTACTTGTTAGTATCGCACGATAGTTTCCAGCTGTAAATGTCAGTTTGATTAATGACGCATATTGCGTCTGCTTGTTTGGGGATGCATACTGATTCAGATTACATGGCATGAATATGTGTGTGTGTGTGTGTGTGTGTGTGTGTGTGTGTGTGTGTGTGTGTGTGTGTGTGTGTGTGTGTGTGTGTTTGTGTGTGTGTGTGTGTGTGTGTGTGTGTGTGTGTGTGTGTGTGTGTGTGTGTGTGTGTGTGTGTGTGTTGTGTGTGTGTGTGTGTGTGTGTGTGTGTGTGTGTGTGTGTGTGTGTGTGTGTGTGTGTGTGTGTGTTGGCTCTTCTGTTAAACGTCTTTCTACTTTCAGTGATATCAGGTGGTCAACAGAGGGATATCAACAGGAGGAAGTGTGGGGGGGGGGGGGGGGGGGGGGGGGGGGGAGGAAGAGGAATGCAAAGGGGAGGAGAGGAGAGACAAGGTGGGATGGGGGGAGATGGGATGAGTTAATTTACATAGATATTTACATAGATATTTACAAGATGAAAGCATTAAGAGTAATGTAATTTTAGAAAATAAAATCTTGACAAAACCTTGAAGTAAGTACAACATATTCTGACTTCAGTTCAGTTATCACATTAATTGATCTATGGGGGTATGTACAGAAACCATTAATTTTTCATTCTAAGGGAATAGTTTGAAATACCTTTTTGAAAGCCTTCCCTTCATAAATACTTCTCGTGAATAGGAAAATTTGAATCTGACAAGAACTGTCGAGAGTGAATCAATGTTGGTGCGTTCACGTCCCATGGTGATTTTAGCTATCTTTTGAAGCACTTGAAACTTTGCCTCGCCTCAGTAAGGACGTGGTAAATCTGGATATTTAAAGTCAGTTTGGATGTAGAGATAATTCCTAGGAAATTTTACAGTTTGTGTATATTTCATCTCTTCTCCAAGTAATCTAAAAGTAGGCAGATCTTTGGTCTTACCACCAGAATGAAACAAAACCATGCTGGTTTTCTCTGACAAACAACAGTCCATTTCTCCAGGATATAATAACTGAGATTATCAAAATCAGTTTGATCAAACTTCAAATGTAATTTTGTGCTCTTTGAAGAGTAGATCTGTTCAAGTTGACATTCATTCATATGTTAGACCGTCTGTATATTAAACTGCTTTGGGAGATCATGAACAAGTATATTCAATAAGCTATGTGCAAATACTGATCTCAAGGGATAAGATTCCATGGAGCAGAATAGATATTCCTGACTCTGGCCTCGATGATTGTAGTAGTTAAAGAGAACTGGACCTATAGTCTGTGTTCCCAGGAAGACCACTTGACTTCAGCTTATGTAGCAAGCGCGCTCATCAGCAGTTTTGATCATACGCTTTTTTGACATCAAAGAAGGTCGCTAAAACGCTTTTCCTGCTGTCCAATTGACATTTCATTTGTGTAGACAATATGACTAGATGCTCGATCTGTTTATTTACTTTGTTTTACAGCTTCTTCTTTCTTTTCACAAAAAGATAGCACTCTGTTTATGACATTTTTTTTTTCATTAGTCTGTATGAGTGAAAAGTAAGAGCGATTGGTCTATGATGTATTTTGCACATTTAGATTTTCGTGATTTTACAATTGGAATAAGAATGT
>JADBJO010000947.1:330425-345425 GCA_016801955.1 Conus betulinus
GCCTGTTGTTTGTGAACGAGAACGTGAATTGTAAAAAGCTCTTACAGCCTGGTCTCCACAGAGAACAGGCGTTGTGTAAGAAACACTCTCTACAATTTTTACGGCGTTGTTCTGGTGAAATTCGGATCTGCTTTCATACGGCTATAATACCGCTCTGCACTATTGCGTGAAATGGACACCAAGACTGAAAAGTAGTATCAAACCAATCGTCCATATGGCCCTGTTTTGAAGTTCCGCTATTCCATTCTTTGCTCAAAGCATCGTCCCTATCTTGTAAGGTGCATAATATGATATGGGAACAGTATCACCTAGTCAACCACCACACAGAGCCTTTCCAGGGCCAACTGTCACCAGAAGGGTAACACAACCCCCGATGACGAACTAATTACACGTCCACAACTGCAAAGAAATGCTGTCTCCGTCACACAATCGCCGGCGTTTTGTAAGAAGAATTCTTTTGGAGAATATGGGCGTGTAGTTAGTTCATCATGGGCTCAAGACTTCCCTTACTTACTTGTTCGTCACTGACCTGCCTCATTTTAAATTTCCCGTCTTTTCAGGCCTGTCAAAAAAGCATGCGGAACCAGGGACACACACACACACACACACACACACACACACACACACACACACACACACACACACACACACACACACACACACATAACACACACACACACACAGTGACAATCCTGCAAAACGATCAAAAACTAAAAACGAAGAGACATCATTAAACAAAAAGAAACAAGACAAACATCCCACGACATGCTGTTTACGACGATCAACGTCTGTGGCCGCCTTACGCTAACATCTGACCGTAAGCAACAGCACTGCACACTCCGTTGCCGAGCTAGCCTGCACGTTGTTTCACAAAACCATGCTCACGGCACGTGCTGTTCGTCACAGTGCCAGTTCCAGACAGCGCGCGCACACTCCGCAGAATTCCCACGCAGGGGAAGATGCTGTTGACCGACCTTGACGGCATGCTCTCTCTAACCTTCTCTCTCGTGACACTGACCAGGGACAGTGTGGACAGTGACACTGACCAGGGACAGTGCGGACAGTGGGAACTGACCAGGGACAGTGCGGACAGTGGGAACTGACCAGGGACAGTGCGGACAGTGGGACTGACCAGGGACAGTGCGGACAGTGTGACTGACCACGGACAGTGCGGACAGTGGTAACTGACCAGGGACAGTGCGGACAGTGGGACTGACCAGGGACAGTGCGGACAGTGGGAACTGACCAGGGACAGTGCGGACAGTGGTACTGACCAGGGACAGTGCGGACAGTGTGACTGAACCACGGACAGTGCGGACAGTGGGAACTGACCAGGGACAGTGCGGACAGTGGGAACTGACCAGGGGACAGTGCGGACAGTGGGTCTGACCAGGGACAGTGCGGACAGTGGGTCTGACCAGGGACAGTGGGACAGTGACCACGGACCAGGGTGTGCGGACAGTGGTAACTGACCTCGGGACAGTGCGGACAGTGGGGACTGACCAGGGACAGTGCGGACAGTGTGAACTGACCAGGGACAGTGAGGACAGTGACACTGACCAGGGACAGTGAGGACAGTGACACTGACCAGGGACAGTGCGGACAGTGGGACTGACCAGGGACAGTGCGGACAGTGTGACTGACAGGGACAGTGAGGACAGTGACACTGACCAGGGACAGTGAGGACAGTGGGACACTGACCAGGGACAGTGAGGACAGTGGGAACTGACCAGGGACAGTGCGGACAGTGACACTGACCAGGGACAGTGCGGACAGTGGGAACTGACCAGGGACAGTGAGGACAGTGGACTGACCAGGGACAGTGCGGACAGTGGAACTGACCAGGGACAGTGCGGACAGTGGAACTGACCAGGGACAGTGCGGACAGTGTGACTGACCAGGGACAGTGAGGACAGTGGTAACTGACCAGGGACAGTGCGGACAGTGGTAACTGACCAGGGACAGTGCGGACAGTGGGAACTGACCAGGGACAGTGCGGACAGTGGGAACTGACCAGGGACAGTACGGACAGTGGGATTGACCAGGGACAGTGCGGACAGTGGGAACTGACCAGGGACAGTGCGGACAGTGGGAACTGACCAGGGACAGTGCGGACAGTGGGAACTGACCAGGGACAGTGCGGACAGTGGGACTGACCAGGGACAGTGAGGACAGTGGGGACTGACCAGGGACAGTGTGGACAGTGACACTGACCAGGGACAGTGCGGACAGTGGGAACTGACCAGGGACAGTGCGGACAGTGGAACTGACCAGGGACAGTGCGGACAGTGTGGGAACTGACCAGGGACAGGGACAGTGGGACTGACCAGGGACAGTGCGGACAGTGGGACACTGACCAGGGACAGTGCGGACAGTGGGAACTGACCAGGGACAGTGTGGACAGTGGTAACTGACCAGGGACAGTGCGGACAGTGGTAACTGACCAGGGACAGTGCGGACAGTGACACTGACCAGGGACAGTGCGGACAGTGGGACTGACCAGGGACAGTGCGGACAGTGACGCTGACCAGGGACAGTGCGGACAGTGGGACAGACCAGGGACAGTGCGGACAGTGACACTGACCAGGGACAGTGCGGACAGTGGGAAACTGACCAGGGACAGTGCGGACAGTGACACTGACCAGGGACAGTGTGGACAGTGGGAACTGACCAGGGACAGTGTGGACAGTGGGAACTGACCAGGGACAGTGCGGACAGTGGTAACTGACCAGGGACAGTGCCGACAGTGGGAACTGACCAGGGACAGTGTGGACAGTGGGAACTGACCAGGGACAGTGCGGACAGTGGTACTGACCAGGGACAGTGCGGACAGTGGGAACTGACCAGGGACAGTGCGGACAGTGGTACTGACCAGGGACAGTGCGGACAGTGGGGAACTGACCAGGGACAGTGCGGACAGTGGCACTGACCAGGGACAGTGCGGACAGTGGTAACTGACCAGGGACAGTGTGGACAGTGGTAACTGACCAGGGACAGTGCGGACAGTGGGACACTGACCAGGGACAGTGCGGACAGTGACGAACTGACCAGGGACAGTGCGGACAGTGGCACTGACCAGGGACAGTGCGGACAGTGGGAACTGACCAGGGACAGTGCGGACAGTGGGGAACTGACCAGGGACAGTGGGAACTGACCAGGGACAGTGCGGACAGTGGGAACTGACCAGGGACAGTGCGGACAGTGGGAACTGACCAGGGACAGTGCGGACAGTGGGAACTGACCAGGGACAGTGGCACTGATCAGGGACAGTGTGGGACAGTGGTACTGACCAGAGACAGTGCGGACCAGGGACAGTGCGGACAGTGGCACTGACCAGGGACAGTGCGGACAGTGGGAACTGACCAGGGACAGTGCGGACAGTGGCACTGACCAGGGACAGTGGCACTGATCAGGGACAGGGACAGTGGACAGTGGTACTGACCAGGGACAGTGCGGACAGGGACAGTGCGGACAGTGGCACTGACCAGGGACAGTGCGGACAGTGGGAACTGACCAGGGACAGTGCGGACAGTGGGCACTGACCAGGGACAGTGCGGACAGGGACAGTGCGGACAGTGGCACTGACCAGGGACAGTGCGGACAGTGGGAACTGACCAGGGACAGTGCGGACAGTGGCACTGACCAGGGACAGTGCGGACAGTGGGAACTGACCAGGAACAGTGCGGACAGTGACACTGACCAGGGACAGTGCGGACAGTGGCACTGACCAGGGACAGTGCGGACAGTGAACTGACCAGGGACAGTGTGGACAGTGGTACTGATCAGGGACAGAGCGGACAGTGGCACTGACCAGGGACAGTGTGGACAGTGGGAACTGACCAGGGACAGTGTGGACAGTGGTACTGACCAGGGACAGTGCGGACAGTGGCACTGACCAGGGACAGTGCGGACAGTGGGAACTGACCACGGACAGTGCGGACAGTGGGAACTGACCAGGGACAGTGTGGACAGTGGGAACTGACCAGGGACAGTGTAGACAGTGGGAACTGACCAGGGACAGTGTGGACAGTGGGAACTGACCAGGGACAGTGTGGACAGTGTGGAACTGACCAGGGACAGTGTAGACAGTGGGAACTGACCAGGGACAGTGAGGACAGTGGGAACTGACCACGGACAGTGTGGACAGTGGGAACTGACCAGGGACAGTGTGGACAGTGGGACTGACCAGGGACAGTGCGGACAGTGGCACTGACCAGGGACAGTGCGGACAGTGGGAACTGACCAGGGACAGTGCGGACAGTGGACAGGGACAGTGCGGACAGTGGAACTGACCAGGGACAGTGCGGGACAGTGGGAACTGACCAGGGACAGTGCGGACAGTGGGAACTGACCAGGGACAGTGAGGACAGTGGGACACTGACCAGGGACAGTGTGGACAGTGGTACTGACCAGGGACAGTGTGGACAGTGGTACTGACAGGGACAGTGCGGACAGTGGGAACTGACCAGGGACAGTGCGGACAGTGGGGACTGACCAGGGACAGTGCGGACAGTGGGACTGACCAGGGACAGTGAGGACAGTGGGACTGACCAGGGACAGTGTGGACAGTGGTACTGACCAGGGACAGTGTGGACAGTGGGACTGACCAGGGACACAGTGCGGACAGTGGGACTGACCACGGACAGTGAGGACAGTGGAACTGACCACGGACAGTGAGGACAGTGGGACTGACCAGGGACAGTGCGGACAGTGGGAACTGACTAGGGACAGTGCGGACAGTGGCGCTGACCAGGGACAGTGAGGACAGTGGGAACTGACCAGGGACAGTGCGGACAGTGGGACAGACCAGGGACAGTGCGGACAGTGGGACTGACCAGGGACAGTGTGGACAGCGACACTGACCAGGGACAGAGCGGACAGTGACACTGACCAGGGACAGAGCGGACAATGGCACTGACCAGGGACAGTGAGGACAGTGACACTGACCCAGATCTCATTTAACACGCGCTGACAATACTACGGAATGTACTTTTTCATCAGGTGGGGGGAGGGCGCATTATTGTGGGTTAATTACCCAATTCGTATGTTCTTTTCAAATATCCTTTCTTTGTCATGGAATCCGTTCTTACTGCATTACTAACAAAACACATCTTTGTGAGTTATAGACAGCAGTGCCAAAAAATAAAGGCACAATGCTTTGTGTGAGACCGCTGTAAGGATACGGTTCCGTTGTTAACCTAAAGGCCCTCACACGTCCTTACGTCACCAGGCCGTGCTGGCAACCTCAGTCATTTCTCTTCATTCAACGAACCCATATTTGGAATTACCGGGAAAATTTTGAAAAAAAAAAAAAAAAAAACCCACCAAATTTAATACCACAAACATACGTTAAATAGCCATCTTGGCAGGCAAACAGACAATGCAGAAAAGACAGCTAGTACTCCACTCTCGACAGTGTGTACAATTTTTACCACCAAGTCTGGAAATCACAACAAAAAGCTAGCATGTGATAAACTGCTTTCAGAAATTTTTTTTTTTTTTTTTTTTTTTCAAAGTTTCTAAACCAAATAGAGAACAATAGTCCACACGGCTGTTTTCGCTAACAGCACGAAGAAATCGACAACACAAAAGAGAGAACAATAGTCCACACGGCTGTTTTAACTAGCGGCACGAAGAAATCGACAACACAAAAGCATAGTGTGTCAGACCCAAATGTCAAGCAACTGAGGAAACGACAACATTCCAGCAATGAAGAACGCGTTTCGACCCTGCTGCCGAGCGATTGAAACGAAGAAATGGCAACACAGAAGTAACGCGTTTCGATTCTGTTGTCAAATGACTAAAGAAATGACTGAAAAGAAATAATGCGCTTCGTCTCTATAGCCAAGTGAATGAAATGAAGACATAAGAATACAGAAGCAATCCTTTTCGACCTTACTTCCAAACGATTGAAACGAAAAAAAAAGTAGCATGGAAGCAACGCGTTTCGACCCTAATGCCAAATAATTGAAACGAGGAAATGACAAAATGACGAAAAAAAAAAAATCAAAGAAATGACGACACAAAAGCAGCGCCTATCGACCTTCGGCGAAATTATTGAAACGAATAAATGACAATGCAGATGTTACCCGTTTCAACCATACTGACAAAAAATTGAAAGAAAGAAATGACAAAACAGAAGCAAGTGCCAAATGATTGAGACCAAGAAATGAGACACAGAAGCAACGTGTGTTTTGACCCTACTGTCACGTGGCTAAAAAGAAGAAGAAGAAGAAGAAGAAGAAGAAGAAGAAGAAGAAGAAGAAGAAGAGGAAGAAGAAGAGAAAGGAGAGGAGGAGGAGGAGGAGGAGGAGGAGGAGGAGGAGGAGAGAAGAAGAAGAAGAAGAAAAAAGAAGAAGAAATGACGACACAGAAATAACGCGTTTCTATAACCGTATTAAACGATTGAAACAACGCAATGACAATATAGAAGAACTACTTTTTGACTCCGGTACCAAATTATTAAAACGAAGAAATGACAGAACAGAAGGCGCTGCCAAATGATTGGAAGAAAGAAATAAACCAGCAAATGAAAGAAATAAACCAGCAAATGACAGTAGCTCTCTTTGGTTCGTTTGTTTGGCAATATAAGAATTGAACTTTACTTTTTTTTTTTTAATCTCCACTTCCCTCCTGCAGCGCGCCCAGTTCTCAGTCGTGACTGTTGTGACCTCCGCCAAGCGGCCATAATTCCACCCGTGAGTGTTGCTTTCTTTGTTTCTTTGTCTCTACACGAGACCAGGCGAAAGTCACTAGGATCGATCTGAACGAAACTTGATGGGATAAAAAAAAGAAAGAAATGGTATGGGGCCACTGAAAACCCCATTCTACATTGATAGGGGTCTATGGAGAAGACCGGATCAAAACCAGTAAAGGAAACTTGATGGGAAGGACGGAGCTGGGTGCACGTACGGGGCCATTAAAGTGTGGTGTGGGGATCCGTCGCGTCGACCGGATCACATGGAGCATTCGAGAACTATTCACCGTTGGCAGATGCCTTTCGCTCTCCTGAATGTCTTCTAGTTCAGTCTGGAAGTCACACATCACCCATCAACTCCATGAGAACGAGCCAGTACAAAGACGCGCCACACCTGGGACCAGTACAAAGAAACGCTACACCTCGGACAAGAGATACACAGCAGCGGAACGGTCATGTTGCGGAAACTTAAGTTGGACCGTTTGGGAAACCAGACGCAGTAAAAGTCCATTTCTGATGCTGTACATGATCTTAAACAGCACGTCTCTTAGCTGCCATGCCCAGCAAACTACTCTCCACCTCAATAAAAAAAAAAAAAAAAAGCCACGCCACTAAGGGAAGGATAAAGAGAGAAAAAGAAAATGTATTGTTCTTTCCACCCTTCCCAAGTTAATATTAAGCACAAGTTCTTACAGCTCTTTTCCTTTTCAAAACCTATAGTGATGACCATGGATACATGGCTGCGTTATATGTATACCTGTTGTGTATGTACGTATACATGTATGTATACATAGACGTATATACGTATATGTGTTTTGCATCTCTGTCTGTCTGTCTGTCTTTCTCTCTCTCTTCTCTCATCTCTCTCTCTCTCTATCTATGAGAGAGAGAGAGAGAGAGAGAGAGAGAGAGAGAGAGAGAGAGAGTGTGTGTGTGTATGCGAATGTGTTTATGTTTATGTGTATTTAAGTGAAAGTATGTATATGTGGATATATATTGACCTGTTTTTTGTTATCGTCCAGTTGATTTTTTCTGTAGCAACTGAAACGGAAACAGATTTGATTTGTCTCTGCGCACTGTCCTCTTTTTTGCGTGCCTGTCAGCTCTTGTAATATTGCATTGAAATCTTGTGTGGGAAAAAAAAGTTGAAAAAAAATGTGAAGAAAAGCAATACAGAGTATTGGACAAAAAATAAAAAAAAAAAAACGAAAAGAAAAGAAAGAAAAGAAAAGAAAAGCCACGCCCAAGTGTCTCTTAGTTGAGCAGCGAGAACCAGTCCTTCGAAACATTTATCTTTTCTGGCATTATTCCAACGCCCCCCCCCCCCTTTTTTTTTTTTTTTTTTTTTTTTTTTTTTTACTTTACTTCAAGTTTCCGCAGCATAAACTCCCTGCCACTCGGGAGCCCTCCCATCTATCTTTGAAGCCTGCAGCAAATGTAAGAAGTACCGTTACGCTAAAGGTTAGAGCTGTGTTGGTCGTGTCGGCTTCGACACCGGGGATTTTGAACAACAGCTCGTTTTGCCCTGAGAAGGAATCTGAAGAATGAGCAAGAGCGATGATTTTCCTTTGCGTTGATTTGATTTTGTTTTTGCTCTTGAGTCTTGACAGAACGCTCCGGGGTTAGTGGGTTGACAGAGGTTTCATTTCAGTCTTGCTTTACTTTGGTTTGGTTTTGTTGTGTGTTCTCTTCCACATGTTGCCGAAGACTTGTGAGTGTTTATTTATTAATCGATATATATCTATCTCTCTGTGTTTCTATGTGTACACACACACACACACACACACACACACACACACACACACACATATATATATATATATATATATATATATATATATCAATTCATCTGTCTGTCCACCTACCTATCTATCTGTCTGTTTGTCTGTTCCACCGTCCGTCCGTCCACCCATCCATCCATCCATCCATTCATTTATCTATCTGTCCATCTATCTATCTGTTCATCTATCCATCCATCTATTTATCTATCTATCCATTTTTCTTTCCATCTCTCTGTCTGTCTATCTATCTACTTGTCTGTCTGTCTATCTCCTTCTTTGTCTTTTGTCTATGTCTAACGATCATCCCATCTCTATCTGCCATCCATCGCCCTGACTAATCTAGAATCATCATTATGTGTTCTTTGTACCTAGACGTGCTGTTGTACAACATGATCACGTTTTAGCTATTCTTCATGTTCAAGGAATCAAACTCACTGACCATTCGTAAAAGACCTGCAGATAGGTGTTAGGCCCATGCCACTTTGAAGCTGGTCCAGTGAGAACAAATTTTGTCTGGGGAATGGACAGATAAACAGAAAGACAGACAGACGCACGCCTCCCCAGTTGCACGGTTATTTATTTGTATCTCTGGTTTCAGTTTCAATGTGGGCGACTTTATCATTAAGACGGTAAGTCAGTGCATCTCCCAGCAGTAAAGAACACAGCAGATCTTCTTCTTCCTCGTTCGCCTCCCGTTAGATGAGCAGCCCGGGTTCTCGATGAAGGCTGCCGTCCGTCGCAGCTCCTCCAGGGTGCCGTACAGCTTGGCTTCCACTGCTGTCGGTGTTGGCCAGTGCTTTCTCTCCTGGATGCTGCATACATCGTACAGACTTGAAGGATGTGGTCGCTTGTCATTGGTCCTTCACCACAAAGGCACTCTCCACTCTGTCCAATGCCAAATGTTGTGTGCATGTGGTGGAGCAGGCGATTGTGTCCAGTCCTCAGGCGGAAGATCTTGACCTGTTCCCCGTCGTCCCAGCAAATGGTATCTGTCTTCTGGGTTGTGTTTTGGGGTGCTGGAGGCGCCACTTTATTCCTTGCTGTGCCTTGATGATTGTCTTGATTTCATCGTATGACACCAGGTTGTTGGCCTGCTCCTTCTGTGCACCGTCTTTTGCCAGAATGTCCGCTTTTTCGTTGCCTCTGATGCCACAGTGTGCTGGTACCCATTGTATCACCACTTTCTCCACTCTGGCACTCAGGACAACAAGGGCTGAAGTGAGATGGTTCCGTTCTTTGCAGCGGGAGTTCTTCTTGAGGGCTTGGAGCACGGAGAGAGCGTCTGAGAACACCACCACCTGCCCTGTTGTTCTTGTGGAGTTCTGCACAGCAGATGAAACGAAACGAACGAACTGTTAGTTATCACCAGTCGGAAGGACGTTCATAACGTTCTGTGAATCACATGGTCTCACGTATACATTGCCATGTGTGCATAAAGGAGACCGTGATGAAGAAACCAACTTTTAACAATCTAGTCTAGGACTCAGCTTGTTTTGCTTATGATCCATTTCGTTTTCGCTGCAGACACAATACAATTTGATGTCGATCGTCTTCGAAGGCTAATGATCACAAAGGACCTCTTTTCTCATTCTGCGCCGCCACTTTTTTTCTAAAGCACTATCAATAGAAACATTTTCTGATTGGTGCATTAAGACATGCACAAATCATAATGGCGCAGACTTCCTTAGGAGTCGATGACGTAACGCAGGACGAACTCAAAACTTAACGTAAGAAGGTGAGGGGGGGAATGATGAAGAATGAATGTGCCTGCCAACGATCACATCTATGTAGACACATACACACGCATACGCGTGCTGGAATGCAGATATACACACACGTGCGCAACATATATGCACGAGGATACACATACACACACACACACACACACACACACACGCGCGCGCGCGCTGCACAAACAGATGTAGAGATTTGTGCGTGCACTAGCGCGCATTAGACACACTTTTACACACGCACAAGATGTTTGTACAGAAAGCCAGAATCCGGACAATGTACACGCACTAAACTTTTATCTTGATGGTACTCTCTCTCTCTCTCTCTCTCTCTCTCTCTCTCTCTCTCTCTCTCTCTCTCTCTCTCTCTCTCTCTCTCTCTCTGTGTATGGTATGTGTGCATGTGTGTGAGCATACGTGTGTGCCTGTGTGTTTGTGTGTGTGTGTGTGTGTGTGTGTGTGTGTGTGTGTGTGTGTGAAAAACTCTCAAATCGTGGAACATGTTTGTGTTTTTTTCTGAACCTAGAATTGACTTGCAACCGCTCACATTAATCTTTCTCGCATTAACTACACTGTGTCTGTTGATAAACCTGTGCTTTCCACTAAAGCTCTGTTATCTGTAGAATGGTCCAGAAACCATTACCCCCCCTCCCCCCTCCTCCCCCCATACAGTTCCCGACCTTCGTCACCTACCGATTCGCAGCCTCCAGCTACGCACAGATCCCCTAGCTCTTTGTCGATCTTTTATTCAAAATCTACTGCGTTCAGCTCTTGAACCGACCGAGCCTGGAGAGCCGCAGAAGAGCAATGCCTTGGCAATGAAACCCCGGCCATCACTGGCGGCATCTTTCAAATCGCACCCCGCCATGCGCGCGGAAGGAGCGAATGACCCGCACTTCATCAATCTTTCATAAGCGCTGAGTCTGGCAAGTCTGAGGATGGAAGGGAAGGGAAAGGGGCGGAAAGGACTTGGGGGGGGGGGGGGGGGGGGGGAAGAGCCATCACGCGGCGACAGCGATTCTCCCGACGCGTGACGGTTGGCTTCCGGAGCCAGGCGGAGGCGAAGGGTGCGAGAGTTGGCGGCGGGCCAGGCAAGTGTTAACGTCCAGGCAGGCAGTCAGGCAAGAGTTAACGTCCAGCAGGACAGGGCAGCGCCGCTCGGATCCGCCGTCCCACGGCAGCGATCAGGTAGCGGGCGGCATTTGTCAGTTGTCTCTCCTGTCTGTGTATTCGCGTAGTCATGCACTAATCTTCCAGAGTTTTCCTATTGATCCACGACGTTACCCTGCCCTCACCCTCCTGCCACCCTCCCTCCCCCCCTCTTTCCCCCCCCCCCCTCCCCCCCCTCCCCCAACCTTTTCGGTTCTTCTCTCGTTCTTCCTCTACGACTCTACAGTCTTTACCACCTACTGACTGACTTCTAATGAACTCTTGGCGCCGAGGCAGCAAATATCGCACCAGCCAGACTCTGTTCGGCTGTCGCATTATACACTACCAGCCAAAAGGGACGCTACTGTACGATTTTAGACTGCAGATTTTTTTTTTTTTTAAGCTGCAAGCTTTTTCCTTCGGCAGACGAAAAACAGCGGTTAAAAAAAAAAGTATCAAAATGAATTTACGATCATTAATAGAGATGAACTAAAATCGACGGATTTAGGGGGAAAGACTGGATTTCGTGCTAGCTGAGGCTGAAAAAGTGGAAGTTTTTGCTTCTTTTTTTAGGGGTGGGGGATGGGGGGGGAGACGGGAGGGGGGGGGGGGAGGAAGGAAACGGGAGTGGGGGAGGGGAAGGGAGGGAGGGGTCAGATGCCAAACGAAGGTTTAATTATGTTTTGTTTCTCTGTTTCCGTTACACAGCGCCGGATCTGATTAATTGTGTTCTGTACTTTTCCTACCCAGTCCCCGATTCATCGGTCCATAACTCTTGTTCTTAACATCTTTGTTCTGTACCTTCCCCCCCCATTCCCCGATTCCTGCGTCCACAACTCTTGTTATTAACATCTTTGTTCTGTACCTTCCCTACCCATTGCCCGATTCCTGCGTCCACAACCTTTGTTACTAAAAACAACAAAAAAAAAGTTAAAGAAGCCATCGAAATCAAGACCAGACGCCCCACGAAACGTTTGAACCTGTGCGGTCTGACCAGTCAGTGTCGAACGGACGGAGTGCTTCACGATAGTTTTAAAACGGATGTGAGGTGAAGGTCATTGTGATCCCACTTGCCGCTTCAAACGACTGTACAATTGAATACAAAGCTTTTTTTCGAATATTCAGATTCTTATAATTTTTTGAATTGACATTCCAAAGCACATCATGGCCTTGGTACAATTCAATTAATTGTTTGGTCTCTGAATCGGACAGTTTGACCACCTTGCTGGAAGACGCCATTGTTTCCATGTGCCAAGGGTGTCGGCTCAATGCTGAGCGTTGATTGTTTGGAGGATACTAGCTGTCCGTTTCGAATAGATCACGACGTATCTCGAACGGTCGGGTTGAACTTGATGCCGAAGGCCGTTATGGAATATAACCCAAGGAAGAATTCACTAAATTCTGGTGTGAATCCATAGTCCGACTCCGCGTCAACGAGTGGATCTGACGTATACTGCTGTACGACCTGCTACTGGACGGAAAACCGGTGTTAGCCTTACTCCTGGTCATCAGAGGAGAGAGTGGCGTGGTTGGGGTGCCATTGGCTCCTTAAGTGTCGGGGTTTCTCCTGTCTTTAGTTACCCTGTGGTCTGCTATCCCTCTTTCTAGCTCAGTGGCCTGGACCACCTGCCTATACCAGAGGAGACGACAAAGCCACCGCTGAGGAGGTTTGGGTTGCATCCCTTGAGAAGGGGAAGGATGGAGTAAGTCCTGGACTCGGAGGTCGTTGGGTTCTCGGGGAGACTGAGGGGTGGGGGGTGGGGGATCAGTGGGTGGAGACCTCACTCAGGGCATGCTGGGGATGATGCACCACCACCCCCATTCACAACTCAAGGATCGTGCAGCATGAGAAACGCTTTTGAGACAAAGGATTGCCCTCTACTTACCTAACCAGGGAAAAAGACAATATTCCAAAAACTCCAGAGGAAAAAACAAACAAACAAACATGCTGCTAATTCACAGGACGAGGACAGGACGCCAGAGAAGTGTGCTCCCAGGCACCGAATGCTTCTTCCTTTCTTTCTGTCTTTTTTCCTGAGCTCTTGTGTCGGTTGGCAAACACTGTCAATTATTCAGCCACCCTTCGTTTGTAATACCACATCGCAGACCAAGAAAAAAAAAAAAAAAAGGGGGGGGGGGGGGGGGGGGGGAAGAAGAAGGGGGAGGGGGTGGGGTGAAGGTGGAGGGTGTGTGTGTAGAGGTGAGATGGGGGAGCGGACGGGGGGTGGGGTAGGGGGCAGGATAGTGGAGAAGACTGTTTCGTCATTGTTAAAATCAAGACGACGTTGGTGTCCAAAATGACGGCCTATCCTTAACAGAAAATAACTGCAAATACATCAGGCACCCTTCGTGTAGAGTACAGCATGTCAGACAAGAGAGAGAGAGAGAGAGAGAGAGAGAGATGAGGAGAGAGAGAGAGAGAGAAATAGAGAGAGAGACATAGAGAGAGAGAGCGAAAGAGAGAGAAAGAGAGAGAGAGAGAGAGAGAGAAGAAGGAGGAAAGGGGGGGGGGGGGGGAATGGGGAGAGGGAAGTGAGAAAGAATGGGGGGAGGAGGAAGGGGGTGGTTGGGAGAGGAGAATGGGGCGGGAAAGAGGTGGGGGATGTTGGGTAAGGGTGGGGGGGGGGGGGGGGGGGGGGGGGGGGGAGGGAGGACAGTCGAGAAGACTGTTTCCTCATTGTCAGAAGCAAGACGACGTTTGCGGAAAAAATGGTCTGTCCTTAACAGAAAATAAATGCAAATGAATCAGCCTCAGTTCGTCTGGAGCACAGCATATCAGACTAGCGAGCGAGCGAGAGAGCCCAGCGAGAGAGAGAGAGAGAGAGAGAGAGAGAGAGAGAGAGAGGGAGGGAGGGAGGAGAGAGAGAGAGAGAGAGAGAGGGAGAGGGAGAGAGTGAGAGAGGAGAGAGAGAGAGAAAGAGGGCGAGAAAGTGGGGAGGAAAGAGACAGATACAGAGAGAGAGAGAGAGAGAGAGAGGAAGAGAGAGGTGGTGGGGGGGAGGGGGGAGGGAGGGAGAGGGAGAGAAGATTTAGTGTTCGGTCGCTGTTATAATCTAAACGATGTTGGTCACCAACCGAAAAGTTGTCCTTAAAACCAAATAAATGTGTGAAGGTCAGCCCCCCCCACCTACCCCCCCCCCCCCCCACCCCCCTCGTGCGGGGGACTGTCTGGGGGACACAAATTGAACAGCCTGGAGGACTGATTGTCACTGTAAAAATCAAGGTGATGTTAATGTCCCTATCGGCAGCCTGTCCTCAACGGCAAATAACGGGCAGTAACTGCAACTGTATGTAAGTCAGTCACCACTGTCTGGAGCACTGCAAAGTGGACATCAAGGGAACAGTAGGGAGCGTTCATTGTTCGTTTAATACCAACATACTATCCTAAACAGCAAATTATTGCAAGTAATCCAACCACTTTCTTGTCAGAAATACTGCAATGTGACAAAACGAGAAGCAGTTGGAAGGATTCCGTGTGTTAATGCTATCAGAACCAAGACGATGTTTGCGCCCCAAACGAGGCTGTCCTAATCGACAGTCAGTGACTGTGATGAAATCATCTTCCCTCTGTCTTGAATGTTTCATGATGGACTGACACGAAAGCATCCCAGTGGATTCACTGTTTGGCCATTCTACGAAGCCA
>JADBJO010000947.1:350425-352925 GCA_016801955.1 Conus betulinus
TGAAAACGTAACCTCCTAGCATTCAACGTCCATCTTGCGCCGAATTGGATGAAGATAAGTGATCGCTTGTTCATTTCTGTTGTCCTGAGTGTTGTGCATCTTGCCCGAAGAAGACCTAAGAGGTCGAAACGCGTCGTCGTGTTTGTCTCTGGATTCGTTTGTCTACGTTTTTCGGCGGAGCCTTGCAAACAATTTTTTTTCAAATTTGTTTGAGATTTCCGCCTACAGTCGCTTCACTTTGCAACTAGATGTAACCTCTTCAGTCGGAGAGCAAGACTGACGTTCTTCAAACGCCAGCAGGTACACTTAATGTGAGGTGGTCTTCACCCGTTTTACTTGACTTGCTCGGACTTAGTCCTCTTCGTTCCGATCGGAACACGGGGCCTGCACTGCAGATCTCCATCTCGCTCTGTCTTGGGCTGTTCTCTGGGCTTCACCCCGGGTCATGTTGGTGAACTTGAGTTTCTCTTTGGACTTTGGATTCTCTCTTGAGGTCACATAAGACCGTATGGCGAAAGCTTGGCTGTGTCTGGAGTGGCACTGTCTTCATCTGTCCGTGGGCAGGTGTGGTTGGGTCTGTGGGGGTGTGCTCGGCAGCTGGAGGGTGGTGTGTCTATTGCCGGTGGGCTCTGCAGTCATGAAATACGGGCTGGTACAGCCATGGGGGCTGCTGCTTTAAGGCTGTTTAGAGTTGCATCCTGTGGTCTGATTTACCTCTGTTCAGGAGCAGTTATGTCCCTTGATATCTTAATGGAGTGCCCTGCGCGTGCCTGTACCCATCGTCAACACAGCGCAGGCCTCCAAGGGTGGTACAGGACTGCTCTAAAGGCAGGTGAAGACAGTGCTTCTCTGGGTCCTCCCCAGCACCTTGGGGTGTTTCTTTTTCTTCTGCCCGTAGGGTTCTTCTCCAGGTGGTGTGACTGGTCGTCCCCCTCTTCCACTTCCCTAATGGGTTCCAGTCCCAAGGCGTGGCGTGGGATGTAGGCCTGTCCTCTACGCAGGGTGTGTCCACCCCCAACCGTACTTCCTCGTCTGGATTCTCTTGGTGATTGGGTCTTGTTTCGTCCGGTGCATGAGCGCCTCATTGGAGATTCGTTCCGACCATCTGATGCGCAGGATCCGATGAAGACTTGTAACTTGCTGTCCAGGCTCTTTGTGCGGTCTCCAAGTCTCTGAACCGTACAATAACACGGGCTTGACGTCGGTGTTGAACAGCCTTAGCTTGGTGTGCAGACTGAGGTTTTCGTTCCTCCACACTGGTCTGAGGATGACAAAAGCATTGCGCGCCTTGCTGGTCCAGGCCTTTACATCACCATCAGCTCCTCCTGTCTTGCTGACAATGCCGCCCGGGTAGGTGAAGTGTTCGACATCCTCTGTGGCCTGTCCATCGATGTTGATAGGCGCTTCCTGAGTGGCGTTGAAACCCCCACCCCCCAACCCCCACCCCACCCCACAGGCTCTTTGTTTTCCCCCACATTGATCTCCAATCCTGTAGTCCTGGCGACGTTGCTCAGTCTCTCTGTTTTGTCTTGCATGTGTGCTTGAAAGTCCTTTCCCGGTTAGCCGTCCTTTAAACAGTCGAAGGCATGCAGTCTTTGAAAAGCCAAACCTCTCTCGCTCTCTCCATCGCATGCTCTTTGAATGATGACTCCTGACAGTTGGTTCCTACGCTGTGTAAGCTTACGTCTGTCCACTACTGTCTGTGGTTTAATTGGAGTTTTCGCTCGAACACTAGAAACAGGATCATAGAGTTGGTTGGGTTATCTTCCATTTTCTTCACAAATATCTCTTCGTGGGTCTTTTTCTTGTTCATCTTCTTCTTCTTCTTCTTCTTCTTCTTCTTCTTCTTCTTCTCTCTCTCTTTTTTCCTCTCTCTCTCCCTCTCTCTCTCTCCCTCTCTCCCTCTGTCTGTCTGTCTGTCTGTCCCCCCCCCCCTCCTCTCTCTCTCTCTCTCCCTCTCTCTCTCTTTCCCTCTCTCCCTCTGTCTGTCTGTCTGTCTGTCTGTCTCTCTCTCTCTCTCTCTCTCTCTCTCTCTCTCTCTCTCTCTCTCTCTCTCTCGAGTCACTGATATTTAAAGAACAATGAGAAGACTAAATTCAGTTGATGGGGTTTTTGTTTTTGGAAATCATGCGACACCCAGATAGAGCCAATCCTGACATAAATGCATCAGAGGTGTGGGCTCTGATTGACAACGCCCACATGGACAAAGTTCACACTGATGCAGTAATGCACGCGCCGTTGAATGCATCAGATATACAGTATGGTGAAAGTAGTTGATATCCTCTGTTCATAAGAACTTATTTTAAAATTAGTTCATTTACCTACGACGACGCTATGCAGTAAAGCGTAAAAACTGCTTTTGTTACAACACGATACGGGAAGTTTTGATTGGGTGTCTCGTGTAAAGAAAATACTGACGAAAAAAAAGGTTTTCAGTAACGTTTGGCTTCGTCAGGGAGTAGGCAATACTGCACAGTTTTATATATGAATGGCTTCTCTT
>JADBJO010000947.1:360425-385425 GCA_016801955.1 Conus betulinus
ATGCGGTGCTCATCACGTGTCCCCTCAGGTCTGAGAGTTCGCAGAGAAACAGATTTAGTAACTGAAGTGCCGTGTGAGTGCTGCTTAGCTCAGTAAGAACTGAAAAATCCATCCCTGCTGAAATTGCTGACGTTGCATTTGAACCACGTCTGTTTTTTTTTTAGAAGGGGGTGTGGAAACAGGGAAGGGTGGTGGCGGTTGTTGGGGGAAGGGAAGGGTGGCGGGTTTGGGGAGGCATGGTGTATGTAAGTTTTTATAGTTTAGTGTTCTGCAAAAAATTCTGCTGGTAAACAATAAAAACATTTAATAATAATTCGGCACTACGTGATTGGGTACCATCCTTTCGTTTTAACCTTTAAACGATTTATTTCACTGTTTTGCACCCATGCACAGAAACATGAAACCGATTAAGAAAATAGAACTGCAACTCTCAGATGCTAGCGATCCGTACAAACCTGTTCACCATTCAGCCTGGAAAGTTCACTTGGCAAAACGTAGTGCTGTTGAAAAAAGAAAAGCCCCCCCAGACTGTCTACTGACTGGAACACATTGTGGAGGTGTACATTGTAGGCAGGTCTTCCAGTGAGCTTTCAGACACAGTTTGAAAATGTTATCTGTAGCATGATGTCACTGCAGGACTGTGGGACAATTTTGTTCCACAACCTGATCATACGCTAATAGAACACTTTCCTACAATGATCAATCGTGATATCCCTCTATTTCAAATAGCTGCATTACCTTGGTAGATGCCAATGTGAACCAACTCTCTTTACTGTGAAGACATCAAATCGTCCATTGTCGCCTTGGTTAGATGCCAAGGATGAACCGCTGCAGGGTCCGTCTCATTACCCCCGTGTCCGTCTGTGTTCCAGACGTGGAAGATTAAAAGTAGACTGTCCGAGAGCGTTTTCAATGCATAATAATTTATCCTTAAGGAATGCCAGAGGTCTAGTCGCTCTATGGTTGAACATCTACTTCTTTGACGGGAATATTTTTGAGATAGGTGACCAGTTTTGTTCAGATACAATGTCCATACACGTTTTTGATCAACCTGTGTAGTCCTAGTGACTTGTGCAGATTCCTGTTTGCAAGGAGAGTTCTTCAGTAAGATTACAGTCTATTCAGCGTCGGATGGCTCTTACTACTCTGAACTTCCCGAACAAGTACTGTCCTCGAGAATGTTCTGTCTGTTATCAATGATTCCTACAGAATCCACACCATCCTTCTCAGCGTTTACTCTGTCGGATATTAAGTCTCTGTTTCAATGTTTGCCCTCTTCATCTTTTGTCTTCACATCGTCATGTAACACTGGTAAGTCCGGTTCCTGATTTTTTTGTAGAGCACGTGTTCTCTGTCTGTCCTTTTAAACCATGATGTTTTTTCAGGGTTGGATCCTTTATTTTTAGCAGCCATTGCCTGGACCAGTTTTTTGTTCTGTAGAGCACGTTGTCGATTCCTGTCTGCCCTATAGAGCACGTGTTGATTCCTGTCTGTCCTGTAGAGCACGTGTTGATTCCTGTCCTGTCCTATAGAGCAATTGTCGATTCCTGTCTGTCCTGTAGAGCACGTGTTGATTCTGTCTGTCCTGTAGAGCACGTGTTGATTCCTGTCCAGGAACGGGTTGATCTTCTCTCTCCTATAGAGCACGTGTTTTCATTCTTCTCTGTCCTATAGAGCACGTGTTCCATTCCTGTGATCTGTCTTTTTAGAGAACGTGTTCATCTTCTCTGTCCTCTGCACGTATTGGTTATAGAGCACGTGTTCATTCTTCTGTTCTTATAGAGCACGTGTTCCCATTCCTGTCTGTCCTGTAGAGCACGTGTTTGATTCCTGTCTCTCCTGTAGATCACGTGGTAATATCCTGTCTGTCCTATCGGGAGCACGTGTTGATTCCTCTCTGTCCTGTAGAGCACGTGTTGATTCCTGTCTGTCCTGTAGAGCACGTGTTGACTGTCTGTCCTAGGACGCACGTTGTTCACGTGATTCCTGTCTGTCCTATAGAGCACGTGTTGATTCCTCTCTGTCCTGTAGAGCACATGTGTGATTCATGTCTTGATTCCTGTCTGTCCTATAGAGCACGTGTTGATGTCTTCGTGTTCTGTCCTGTAGAGCACGTGTTGATTTCCTCTCTGGCCACTCCCAACTGAAAACCGTAGCGCCGTCCGCTGTAAAAGAGGCACAGAATTCTGAAGGACGGGTTGCTCGTAAATCATTGATTTCAGAAGACCATGTGACATCGGCAACCGACACATGGTTTTCCCTGAGGGGTTCCACTCAGTGACAATCAGCCTCTTGTGACTTTCCCGGCGGGGTTTCTAGGCCTCTTTTATTTATAATCGGCACACTGACGTCTGCTGTTTAGTCATTTTGTTTGTTTTTTTTATCCATAGTATATCTTCCCTCCAATGCCATTTCCTTCGAGTTTTCTGAAATGAGTGGTCTATATTGCATCCCATCAAACTCTTTTTGAAAGAATCTTAAATAATGTTAGCGAACCGCAAAAAAAAAAAGAAAAAAAAAAAGAAAGAAAGAAAAGAAAACACAGAAAAAAAAACCCGTGGACAAACGAATCACAAGACAAAACACGACGCGGTTTCGACCTCTTAGATCTTCTTGAAGCAAGATACAAAACAATTAGGACGAGGGAACTGAACGACCTGTCACTTATCTTCAATCACTCAGCACAGCGCAAGATAGTTGTGAATGAAAACGAGGCTGTCAGAAGGAGATAATGTGTGAGTCAAGGTATTGATGATGATAATTATATTTCTGATCACTATCATTACTTTATGCTTACAATCACAATTATTATCAAAACTATGAATATATACATATCATAATTATTGATATACCTACTAGATTCCATCCTTCCTATAATTTATACCTTCCATCTCCTCTTTGTTCTCCCTGTCCTCCCCCTCCCCCTCCTCCCCTTGGTTTTTTGTTTGTTTTTTTTTTCCCCCCTTGTATTAGTATTTAGTTACCATTATTTTCATATTTTCATTTTAATATTGTCATTATTTTTATTTATCTATTTATTCTATCATCATCAGCATCATCTCATCATCATCATCATTATTATCATGATTTTAATTTTATTCATTATTATCATTATACATATATTGAGAAAAAAACATCTGTTCTGTATCTTGTTTTTTATTATCGGTACCATTATTAGCATTACCTTCACTATAGTTGTTTAGCATTATCATCATTAATACGAAATACGATTGTTAGTATTGATATTACCATCACTACCATTAACATCACCATCGCCATCGTCACTAAGACTGTTGCCCACGGCAACCTGCTGTTTAAGAATCCTCTACCTACTCTCCTTTCTCCCATACTAGACAACTGCTATTGCCAGATTATCACCAAAGCGGTAGTGATCTTGTCTTTATTTATTCTTTCAATATATTTTGATCATCATCATTACCATCATTAGTATTCCTATCAGTAATATAATTATCATCATTACTACCTTGACTCACACATTATCTCCCTTCTGACAGCCTCGTTTTCATTCAACGCCTATCTTGCGCTGAAGTGAATGAGATAAGTGTTCGTTGTGCCTAATTGTTTTTGTATCTTGCCTCAAGAAGACCCAAGAAGAGGTCGAAACGCGTCGTGTTTTTGTCTCTTGTAATTTCGTTTATTGGGGGGGGGGGGGGGGGGCCACGGTTTAAAAAAAATTATTTATTTTATTTTTTTGTGGTTCGCTAACATTTATTTAAATTTTGTTCAGATTTCCGCCTGCAGTCGTCTCACACTTCGCAAACCAGATATTTATTGAGAAAGACCAACTGAACAATGTCAGGTGTAGAGCCTCCAAGGTCCTAGAAATTTGGCCCCCTACAGGTGTATGACATCGAAAGTTGGGTAGTACACACCAACTCTCTCGTTCCAACACCTTGTTGTTCGTCGCCGAAGAGATCATTATTTTTTTTTTCTCGGAAGCAGGCAACAGGCTGTTTCTGTACAAGTTTTTTCTATGATTTTTGCAGCGAATGCATATTAGGATGTTTCGGTCCCCCAGTCGTTTGTTGATAGCCTGCCACCTTTCTTTGAAAAAGTAAGTGTGTCCGAAGGCCATCCGCCGGTCCTCTGGTTTTGTACATTCGTTCCGCTTTTTTTTTTTTTTTTTTTGTTTTTTTCTTTTTTTTTTTTTTTTTTTTTTTTTTTTTTTTTTTTAAGCGTAACTAACTGCTGGAAAGAGCAAGAACTTCTGCACGTTGTGGACAGAACATTGGAGTTAGCCCACCAGGGGACCGCGTGCCTTACCGGTGTAAAGGTCTGCTAATAGCTCCCCCATCTTTTCAGTGTGTGGGTCAAAGTCGCTGAGCTCGTAATCATAGTTATGCTGTAAGGGACGGAGGGCGGGCGGGGAGAGATGAGGGGGGGGGGGGGGGGTGGGGATAGGGGGGGGGGGGGGGGGGGGGGGCAGGCAAATCCCCCCCCCCTGACATGAAGCTACTGCCAACCAACCGAGTAAGGCTGACCAGTAGTAAGTAGTTTGCTTCCCCCCCCCCCCCCCCCCTCCCCTGCCCCCGTTTCCTCTCCTGGCACCGAGGGGTGATGATGACCAAAAACGGAATAAGAATTCTGAGAAAAAAAAGAAAAAAGATGCTTGATTTCAGTTTTTTTTTTTTCAGAAACAGCAGACAAACTCAGTTTTGAAAGGGGGTCAGAGGGTTGGAGGATGGAGGTGGGGTGGAGGTGGGAGTGAGCTGGAAGGGTGTGTGAGTTTTGGTGCTTGGGGGAGGGGACAAGAAGGAGGGGTGAGAAAAGGAAAACGATGAAAAAGGTGGGCAGTGGTGGTTAGAGGAAACAAAGGATTATAACGACGTGTGTAGAGTGATGGTGGGGGGAACGGGAAGGTGTTGTTTGTGTGTGTGTGTGTGTGTGGTGTGTGTGTGTGTGTGTGTGTGTTGTGTGTGTGTGTGTGTTTCTGGCGTGAAGAAAGCGAGAGTAAGCAGCTAAAACGGAGAGTGGGGGACGAGGGGGAGGGGGGTAGCAGAGAAAAAACATGCAGTAAATTCAAACAGAATAAGTAATGTAATAGACCCCAGTCACCCCCCCACCCTATCCCACCCCTCCACCGCACTCTTCAAAAAAAAAAAAAAACAACAACCACCGATGATCATAAAATACCTTTGAGTGTAAAATAAACCCCAACAAAAGAGACTATAAATAAGAACAACGTATGTATGTAAGAAATCAGTCATGGCAAGGGGGCTTTTCATATAAAACCTCCACACACTTCCCGACCGAAAGGGGATGGGGTGGGAGGAGTTAGGGGAGAGGAATAGGGAGAGAGAGAGAGAGAGAGAGAGTGTGTGTAAGACGAAAAAAAAAAAAGCAGCAAACTACACGTTCAGAGGTTTGTGGTCGGAGTAAGATGAGAAAGACCATGGTGATCATATGCATGTTAGGGAATTGGGTTGGACCTGGGGCTTGGGTGGGTGTGTGAAGAAGCACGCATGACGGGGGCGAAGGGACAGAGTATGGACCAAACAGGCTATACTTGCACCTACGGTACAACACTCATGGAAATATCGAAAAGATTGGGGAGGGGTGGGTGGGGCGGGGGGGTGGGGGGGGGGGGGGGGGGGGGGGGGGGGGGGGGGGGGCGGGGGGTGGGGGGGGGGGGGGGTGTTGGTGGGGGGTGGGGGGGGGGGTGGGGGGGGGGGGGGGGGGGGTGTGGTGGGTGTGGTGTGGGGGGGGGGGGGGGGGGCGTGGGGGGGGGGGGGGGGGGGGGGGGGGGGGTTGGGGGGGGGTGGGTGGGGGGGGGGGGGGGGGGTGGGGGGGGGGGGGTGGAAGGTGGGTGGGGGGGGGGGGGGGGTGGGGGGGGGGGGGGGTGGGGGGGGGGGGGGGGGGGGTGGGGGGGGGGGGGGGGGGGGGTGGTGGGGTGGGGGGGGGGGGGGTGTTGGGGGGAGGGGGGGGGGGGGTGGGGGGGGGGGGGGGTGGGGGGGGGGGGGTGGGGGGGGGGGGGGGGGGGCATGGACATTTACCAGAATATTCAGCGGGGCCAATTTGCTTGCCAGGCGCCATGACTGACAAATCATGTTTGTTTCACTCATAGGTCCTGTACGCCAGAACGGAGAGTCCAGAAGCGAGCGCTGGTCAGGTGGTCCTTTTATGCTTGCGAGTCTTCGGGGGTCGCGGGTTCGAATCTCTGCCGACATTGTTTTTACACCGACGTGTGGGTGTGGTGTGGGTGTTTGTGTGGTGTGTGTGTGTGTGTGGGTGTGTGTGTGTGGTGTGTGTTGTGGTGTAGGGGGGGGTGAGGGGTATGCTTTCCTTCGGAGTTAATTTGTTCTGATTCTGATTCCCTCAAATTCTTCCAATCAGGACTAAAACCAAATTGTGAACGCACGCGTAAATCTCATCGCCAACGTTTGGAAGAGAAGCCAGTTTAGAAGCCGCAGGGTTGTGGATGACACGTACACACAAACACACGCATCTTCCACTGAAAATTAAAATCGAACCATGTCTGACAAACCACTGATGGATTGACATTAGCCTGAATTGAAGGGCAACGACTGATGTTGCGCCAGCAAGCATCTCTTCAGCCGGCTCTACCCTTTAGGCAGCCCGTTGTTCAACAGACAGCGGCATTGAAAGCTGAGTGCAACGCCTCCACGGTTGTTTCATGATGTTTCGGACCTGGTGGCACTCTGCGCTCATTTTTTTTGTCTTTCCCACTTAGAAGTCTCTCTCTTCTAGCTCTCGCTCTCCCATCCTCCTCCCTCTCCGCTCTCTCCTCTCCTCCTGCGTCCATCTTTTCATCCATCATTCTCTCTCGCTCTCCTCGCCGCCATCTCTCTCCCCCTCCACTCACCTCACTCTCTCTCCTCTGTCTCTCCTTCGCTCTCCTCTCTCTCTCGGCTTCGTCTCTCCTCTCTCTCTCTCTTCTCTCTCTGTGTTGTGTGTGGTGTGTGTGTGTGTGGTGGTGTGTGTGGTGTGGTGTGGGATTTGTTTGTGTGTGTGCGTAGCATTTGCGTGCGTGCGTGCGAGCGTGCTTTTGTGTGTGTGTGTGTGTTGTGTGTGTGGTGTGTGTGTTTGTGTGTGTGGTGTGTTTGTATTCACACTCTCTCTCATCTCTTTCTCTGTGTGTGTTGTGTGTGTGTGTGTGGTGTGTGTGGTGTTGGTGTTTTGTGTGTGTGTGTGTGTGTGTGGGTGTGGTGTGTGTGTTTGTGTGTGGGTGTTGTGTGTTTGTGTGTGTGCGTTGTGTGCTTGCGTGATTGCGTGGTGCCTGCGAGCGTGTATGTGTGTGTGTGTGTGTGTGTGTGTTCTCTCAAAAATCTCTCTCTCTCCACCTCTCTCTTCTCTCTCTCTCTCTTTCTGTGTGTGTGTGTGTGTGCGCCTCCCCCTGCTTCTCTCTCTCACTCTCTATCTCGTTGCTCCGTCACTCGCTCTCTCGTCCTCTCCTCTACTTCACCACAATCTTCTCGGTCTCTCCTCTCTCTCTCCTCTCTCTCTTGTGTGTGGTGTGTGTGTGTGTGTGTGTGTGTGTGTGTGTGTGGTGTGTGTGACTTACTCTCCCATCTTCTAAGCCCTTCAGGGACATTGCACGCCACGGGCCGCTCATTTCGACTCCCCGTGCGACAGCCCTTTCATGATTCAAGGAAAATTATCATGTACATGAAGCCAAAAACACTGACATGAGGAAAAAAAAAAATTGTCTGGGGGGGGTTGGGGAACCCAAGCCTAATGGAAGCGCTGGCACCATTGTCTTAGCCCTTGGCCCGCCCCTCCCTAGACCCGATCATGTGCCCTTCTCACTCAATATCAATCTTTCAGAGCCATATCCAGCCAGCCCCAGGAAGCAGAACGCTATGTTGATTGACGGGAAACTTTTGAATCCCCTTCACACGTAGCGCCGATTCTTCTACGCATAGCGTAGCTTCTCCGCAGTTCCGTCGAAGCGTGATCTTTGGGGGGGGGTGGGGGGGGGGGCATGAAGGCGCGTGACTTGTTGCATCAGGCCACAAAAGGAGTTCCGGGTCCAGGTGTCAATGCTTCCAGCTGTGTTCCCCGTCGGCCCGACGCGTGCTGTGACAGACCTTCATGTTTTGTCTTCTCTTGTCTCATCTGGTCGCGCTAACATTTGACCTTCCACAGTCGACCCACTCGTCTTTCCACTCTCTTCCCCCCCCCAAAGGGCCCTTACTCCTCTTGTCCCGCCTCGCACCCCCCCCCTCCCCCCACCCCTCAACAGTCGTCTTTGTCGCTTGACAAATCCATGGTTGGGTTGGAGGTTGTAACAAAACAGTAGGTGAGTGGTGTTGTTAGTACGAGACCTATCCAAACACAATAGTAGTGCGTGTTTATTGTAACAGAGCCTATCCAAACCAAACAGGTTACTGTGTTGGTTATTACATACACTGCAGAACAATAGCCATAGCCGTTGTGTTAGTACAGACACTATCCAAACAAAGGGTAGTGGCGTGTTGTTAGTACAGATCCTATCCAAACACAAACCAGTGGCGCGTGTTGTCAGTACAGACACTATCGCCCAACAAAAGAGTAGTGCGTGTTGTTCGTACATGTACAGAACACTATCACAAACAAAAGATAAATAGTACGTGTTGTTATACAACACACTGTCCCAACACAAGAGTATTGCTTGTTGTTTAGTAAAGAGACAATATCCCAAACAAAACAGTATAACTGGTTGTTAGTATAGACAACCATCCAAACAAAAGACGTAGTACGTGTTGTTAGTACAGGGACACTATAAAAAAAAGAACCGATCATTTCAAACAGATAACGGCATACAATTTATTCTTCCTAAACCATACATATCGTCGAAAATTGTATGGCATTTTTAGGTGCTGTTAATCACGACCCCCCACTTGAGATAGGAAGAAAATATGATATTGAAAGACTCGAACGGTTACGTAAAGATTGTAATAGGAACATCTTTGGTGATGAATATCATTTTAAGATTCAGTGCTCCAAATATGATAACGTAACGAAAACATATTTACCTACTTATCATTCCTATATAAAAAGTCTGCGAGTGTACTGCTATACACAAACTCATACTGGGAAGTAAGTATGGACTTTCTGAAAATTGAAACCTTTTGAAAAATAGAGTAAATCTTTCCCCGTCATTGTAATAGTTAAAAACAAAATCATACAGTTTTGGATCTTTGTTTTTGTGTCACAGATATTCATGAAAGGAACGTTTATGATTATGGACTTTGCCAGCGCTAGTTTTTTGTCTATTTGTTGTGCCCCCTGCCCAAAAGGGTGTAGTGGTTCAGGTGAAAGTTCAAGTGGACACTAGAGTGTGAGAGCACAGGTGTTCGGGAGCGGCCCTGTTTCGGACTTAACATTGACTGTATCAATCAAGTTAACACATGACTACGTACCCTCTAGGTTACAAGAGTAGAAATACTTCGAGCACTTCCTACCCGACAATCACGAACCCAGCAATTCATTCAATCTTGATCTATGATGTTTTGCAGACATAACCACCATTGTCAGGTTTCTGGCTGTGAAATTGTTCCGTGGGTTGCATGACCGATTACTCTTCTCAGCAACCCCGCAGCCCCAGTCTCGCAGTGCAGGCAGCAAGCCCCCCCCCCCCCCCCCCCGCCCCCCGCCCCCCTCCCCCCCCCCCCCCCCCCCCCCCCCCCCCCCCCCCCCCCCCCCCCCCCCCCCCCCCCCCACCCACCCCCCGCCCTCTCCCTTCCTTGCTCCCCCTTCCCTTTAGGAATCCCATGGTGCTTCATTGGGGCTCCAATACATTGGGGTCGTTAAGCCAGGATCCGCATCAAAGTCTTATTACAATTGTTTCATTAGACATCATTAACTGTTCACAAGACAGCATTAACATGGGTTCCAGACATCATTAACAGTTTTCTCGACATCATTACGAACATGTTCATCAGACATCATTACCATGTTCTTGTAGACTACCATTTAACATATTCCTCGTAACACTCAGTTTAACCTGTTGTCCTTGTATACGTCATTTAGCGAGTGCTCGTAGACATCATGTTTTAACATTTTTCTCTCTTGACATCCTTTAACTGTGTTGCTCGTAGACAATCATTAGACATGGTGCTCCGTAGACACTTTGGGCGATGTGCTCGTAGACATCATTTAACAGGTTCTTCGTAGACATTTCATTAAGTTGTCTTGTAATATCATTTCACATATTGCCGTAGACATCATTTAAACATGTTCTTTGCAGCATCCTTTTAACATGGTTTCTCTTAAACATTATTTCACATGTTCTCACAGACGGTCGTTAACATTGTTCTCGTAGGACATAACTAATCAAAATCAAACCTGCTCAGATACCTTTTTATTTTTACTCCGGTGTAACAGTTCATCAGTAATGTAGGTACAAGACTCCTGATGATAAGACTGAGTGGAAAATCCAGTTGCTGGCAAACTGGTACTGAGAGGTATTCGTTCAGTTTTTACAATTAAAAAAAAGGCTGTTCTCTTCGGTGGTTTCATATGCATATCCCTTCCATTTCACTTTTTTTTGGTGTTTTTTTTTTGGGTCAAGAAACCCCAAATTATAAGCGATGTTCATTGAGTTTGGTTTTGTTCACCTATTCAGTGTTTGTAGATACACTACGGCCCATAATTGAAGCTCCATGCTAATCATATCTGAACAAACTGTAAAAGGAATGGGACGTGCCCGATCTTGCAATGTTTTACGAAAGCGAAAAAAAAAAAAATCCTGGACCTGTATATTCACAAACTTTGAATGAATTCGTCCGTTGGTCCGACAAAATCTGTTTTTCGGACCTCCTGCATTCACCAAACTTGAATGAATTCTCACTTCGCTCATAAAAGTCATCTGTTTCAGCGCCAAGCTTCGGCGCTAAAATCCCGACCGGCGCCAAGCTTCGCTAAAATCCACCGGCGCCTAAGCTTCCTCTACAGTCAGATCCAGCGCCAATCTTCGCTAAAATCCGCAGCGCAGCGCCAAGCTTGGGCTAAACTCAGCGCGCCAATGCTTTTCGCTAAATCAGCAGCCAGCGTCCAAGGTATCGCTAAAATCAGCCAGCGCAGCGTAATTTTGGGCTAACATAAACCAGTCCACAGGGGCAAACATGAGAGTACAGCCGGTCCGTGACCCAGGTGAGTAATTTCGTGAACTGGCCATCTCTCTCCAAGCGATTTGTCAAGGCGGGAAGAATTGTTTCAAGTGTGCTCTCCTGTGTCTCCCTCCGTCCTGCGTCTTCCACTCTTTCTCTTTCTTTATCCTGTGAAACAACCATTCATAGCTAACGTCAGATGGTGCTTGACTGTTCCCGTTATCCTATCTCTATAACCTTTGTTGTGTGTGTGGTTTGTGTGTGTGTTGTGTGTGTGAATGTTGTGTGTGTGTTGTGTGTGTGTGTGTGTGTCAGAGCAAGACTGCGTGAGAAATATACTATTCATCGAGTTTAACTAGATTTGGTAAAAAGAAGGAATGTGTCGCGAAGGCCGGTCCTGTTCCATTTGATATTGGTCCGAATCTAAACGAGTAAATCCGGGGGTTTTTTGGGTTTTTTTTTCCCTTTTTTTTTTTCCACTTTCTGTAACATACGGCATTTTCAACATTTTTTCGTACATATATGTACATAATGTTATAGTAATAATATCTCTATATATATATATATATAATATAATATAGTATATATATATATATCTGGATATAGATATATAGGATATATACTGAAACCATAAAAATTCCAAGGCTAAGTACCGGATCACCACTTCCAGCAACTTGCAGAGCAGCTAGGTGTTGCAATGACTGCAAGAAATAGTGAATTATACAAAGCTTGCTCGGATGTCTCCGATTATAGAAATAGGGGGCGGGGGGNACACAATTAAGGTAATGCAACAAACTTAAAGGGAAAGAGAATGGAAAAAAAAGACGAAGAAAAAATACCTTGCCTGAAGATTATTCTTATTTGTTATTTGGGCAATTCAGACTCCAGTAAACAGAAATCTTATTCTTGTCTGATATTTGGGCAGTTACGGTTGAGAGAGAGAGAGAGATTGTGGCTGACGTCTGCTTCCAAAGAGATATATAGTGGAAGCAGGGGGTAACGCGTGGGACAATTCACAGGGGACACAACCTAAGACGATCACGCCCAGAAGCGCCTATGACAAGATGAGGGTTTCTTGGCCCACGTAAGACGATTATAGCACGGGCGAAAATCAATCACGTTGACGGCATGCAGGGTGTTACAGGTGCACACACACACACACACACACACACACAGAGAATGTGTGTGTGTGTGTGTGTCTGTAGAGCTGATAAATGGGCCGAGGGGACTATAAGGGGCAGGAGAAGAACGGGGGGGGGGGGGGGGGGGGGGGAGCATCATCTCTAATTGATGGGGGGAAGACCGTGAACAACGAACATCAGACCCATAATCATGACATGTACGCTCTCGTACCAACGATTGAGAGAGAGAGAGAGAGAGAGAGAGAGAGAGAGAGAGTTCTGCTCTGACAGTTTTATGTTTAGAAAAAAATTTATACCAGTTTCGGAAAAGTTGGTGGGCGTTCGGTTTTGTTCACCAGGTGATTCAAAACCAGTATCATTGTTTAACATAACGATGGATTGTTTCGACTATTGTTAAGGGCTTGTTTACCGCGGAGAAAAGTATCAAATTCAAAAAGATTGGGTGGAAGAGTAGAAGTCCTGACTCTTCTAGTGATACTGTAGTTTGGACGATATTATAGGAAACTTTCGGCCGTTTCTGAATCGGCACCACGTGAAAAAAAAATGGACGTGTCAAATTTTGGGACCAGGCGTGAAAATCCGCGGAAGCGTTTATTAATATTGGCCAGAAATGACAACGAAGCCAACAAACATTTTGGCGATAACAATCGTTCCACCCCAACCCTCCGCGTTCACAGCGGTTTATATATATATATAGAGAGAGAAAAAGAAAAAACTGGATCCTAAAACCGCCTGGTTGACTGCTTTTCTTTTTGTACTCCCAGTTCTTAGAGAACAGGGAGTAGGTTACTTTACAATGGGAACGAAGAAATCTGCCTGTGTGTCTGTTTGTCTGTCTGTCTGTGTGTCTGTCTGTGTGTCTGTCCGTGGTCAAAATGTGTTCCGCTCGCTCCAGACACAACTTCTGGGCTGATCTTTCCGAAAATTTTATACGTATGTTCATTATTGGTCACGGGTGATGCCCGATGTTTTATTTTTACCAGAATAGCCGTTACTGATGGCTGTAACGGCCCAAAACGGATTTTCTTCTTTATGGAATATCTCAGAAACTACTTGTATTCAAAATAAACTGGGCGTGGGTTTATATGCTTTGCATCTGGTTTTTTTTTTTTTTTTTTTTTTTTTAACTATAGTCCAATATTTCAGTCAATATTTCAGTCCGAAAAGGACCATCGTCTGGGAACAGGAGTCTCAGAGCATGTTTATATATTCAGATTCGAACAAAACGCAGGACACAAACACTAAAACCAACAGGTAAAACATTAGGATTTAAAAAAAAATATCGTTTATTTTATTTATTTAGTTTTATTCCTGGTGTTTCACTTGTTGGTTTTAGAGTTTGTGTCCTGCGTTATGTTTGAGTCTTGGGGGAGAGAACACACACACACGCACGCGCGCGCGCGCGCGCGCGCACACACACACACACACACACACACACACACACACACACACACACACACACACACACACACACACATAACTGAATGATGCAAGCAAAGTCTAGAAGACCAGGGAGAGCGCAGACCTCCGCCATGATCGAATGGATCCAATGTCTGTCCGGTAAGATTATCAATACCCTAGGGGAAGTAATAGTTACGCAGACTAAAAGCATTACTTCCCGTGTGTGTGTGTGTGTGTGTGTGTGTGTGTGTGTGTGTGTGTGTGTGTGTTCTCTCCCACCAGACTCTAACATAACACAGTTGGGGAGAGGGAAGGGGAGGGCAGGTAAGAGGGGGGGGGGGGGGGGGGGGGGGGGAGGCTGGGAGGCTGGGGGGGGGTGAGATGGGGATGTCGGCTCCCGCCATTAAAGTCAGATCAATATGTATGTCAGTCCACGTTGGTATGTGTTCACGTGCTTCTGCACCGTCAGGTGCGCGTTATTGCTTGTGTCTGTTCTAACATCGTACGCTGTATCTGTGTCACCGGCTTATGGTGTATCAAATGCGAAGAGGAGAAGACCTCACAATTACAGCCTATAACACATGCTGCATTCAAGCTCCAACGCCTATAGAAGATTAGTTCCGACATATTGTGTAAACATCAATTACAAAAGTCAAAACGCCATCGTGTAACCATAACTCTCTCACCCTTCTGCTCAAATGTATAATATTGATTTTTTTTTTCTTTTTAAACATTACTTAAAGCTGAAGATATTAAGAGCTCCACCCACAGAGTCTTCTTTTTTTTTTTTCCTTTTTTTTTTTTGTTTTGGAGGGCGAGGGGGTGGGGGGTGGGGGGGGGTGGGGATGGGGGGGGGGGGGGGGGTGGGGGGGGGGGGGGGGGGGGGTCTGGAACGTGTAGCAATTTTCTGCCCTCAAGATAACACCATTAGCCAACGAAGATATTTCAGTTCAAAAGCCTCATGTGAACACCTGGGCACTTGTCTTCCATTATCAATCACTTCTAACGCTAATATATGCATGCGTGCGTGCTTACGTGCGTGCGTGCGTGCGCGAGTGCGTGTGTTTGTATACGTGCGTGCGAGCGTGTGTGTGTGCGTGCGTCTTGCTGTGTGTGTGTGTGTGTGTTGTGTGTGTGTGTGTGTGTGTGTGTGTGTGTGTTCACAGCATTCTAATGAGCGCCGGTGAATGATGGACATGATTTTCTCATTTGTTTCTTTTCAATAATTGTGCAAGTTGTTCCCTACATGATAAACATTTGGTAATAAAGGGAGGTAAGTATAGTACAGAAATTAAGGTAACTGATATATTGCCATCGAATTTTTTAAATAAGCATAATATGTGCTTTGTTGTGTGTTTACATTTAAAATGTTATAGACATATATATATATGCATATTTTAACATGAATTAGAAAAACAGTTTTATGTGTCTTATACAAATTAAGAAATATGTGTACTACTCATTATTTTAAGCCTTACTACTATTTCCAACATATGTAAAACATATTATGTATGTCATTAGTTACAAGCTAAGTAATCTCGTCAGTTCACTGCGAGTGTGGCATAGCAGTGGACGCCAGGGGAGAGGTGGCAGCTCTCCTTTGACGGACACTGATGTGAGAGAGGTCAGTGTCGGGCGGCGCAGACAACCTTCCAGCCATGTGGGTGACGGCGGGTCTAGCCTGTGTCGCCGGGGGAGGGCTCTTGGAGATGTGGGGCGATTGGCGAAGGAGCGCTGCCTGACTGCGACTACCGTGGGCTGGAGGATACCGTGCTGTTTTGAGGGGTGGCAGACACGGGGGCACTCCTTAGGGGGTTGGGCTGAAAAATTGCCCTCTCGGCCGCAGTCAGCGAGCGCCCGCCGAATTTTAGGGGCTCGTGCAGCGCTCCAGCGACTTTCGTCCTGCTTCCTCCTTGAGGCGGCCTCACGCGGCACGGGACCATCGCCACCCGAGCATGAAGAAGGCCGCCCGGTGGCCCTGAAGACAGCCTGATGATGTTTGGGGGACAGCAGGCAACACACCACCGACGCCCATCGTCGGTCGATCAACAACTTAAAAGTGAACCAACGTTCAAGACCAATTTCACCAAACTTGAACCAGCATTCAAGAGGATAACGACCAGAATTGAGCCAACACCAGCTCTGGGAGACGAATACGACGACCCCCATTGAAACCTACCTACCACTGCCAGATGACAGCAGTTGCCACAAATATGTAGACATATGTCTGCAGGAACCTTGTCCTTAAGGGCCACAGGCCGATAGGACGTTAATCTCACCCTTAACAGTAACAGTAACAGCTAAATAATTACATTGTTTATTTAATGAGTGATTCTCATTTTTTAGACAGTGTGTTTCGGCACACACTGAAAGTAATTTCGAACGAATGTCGTCGACAATATTAAACACGTGCGTGTGTCTGTACATGTGTGTGTAAGCGTGCATGCGTGTGTGTGGGTGTTGTTGTTTGGCAAACAGTGCAAAACATTCAATACAGAAACCACAATTTCGACTGTTTCAGGGACAGCACGAAACACCCAGCGAAATCATTTATCTATTATATTCACTATATTCACTTTTTTTTTTAAAAAAATTACAGTTACTCTCGTTTTATTCTTCTCCTTATTTATTATTATTACTAGCACTATCATTATTATCATTACTATCCCTTATATTTATATATATATATATGTTTAAAAGTATGATTTAAAATGAAGGTTAAAAACGACAACATTGTTTCGAGCTATTGCTCTCGTCAGGGTATTCAGTTTGGGCACGCTACCGGTGTTATAATAGTGTGTGTGTGTGTGTGTGTGTGTGTGCAAGCGTGAGTTCTGCACGTATTTCACGTGGCCTGTAGTGTTTTACACTTTTGATTATTTGGGGTGCGTTCAGGGAGGGTGTTTTAAGGAATGGTGTGTTGACATGGAATTCCATTCATGCCTGCAGTTGTTTATGATCTCTACTTTTGAATTCAGAGTTGCTAGATGAGGTTTGCATAATATCAGCCACTTTTCTGTAGAACATAGGTTGCATTTTTTAGAGATATTATTGTATGGTGTTGCTCTTTTAATAATTTTCATGATATATTGTAGTCTATTTTTTTTTTTTTTTTTTTTTTTTGTCTTTAAGTTTCCAAATTACTTTGTTCTGTTTGGTTTTTATATTTTTCATTTTTGAAGGACTGTTTATGGTTTGCATTAACCCAAAACTGAATACCCTGACGACAGCGATAGCTCGAAACAATTTTGTCGGTTTTTAACCTCCATTTTAAATCATACTTTTAAACTTATGTCGCTCCCTTTTTGGTTGAGCATTTTTAGAGTTCTGAGTGGCTCTCTGATTTTATTTGTTTTGTTATATATATATATATATATATATATCACCCCCACCCCCCCACCCCCCCTCCATCTTAGCATTATTATCTATCCATCTTAACCACAACCGTCACATACATCACACCACGGTCACCCCACTAAACTAACTACACATCCCCATCGCCTCACCCCCCCCTCCCGCCACGCAACCCCCACCCCCACCCCCTCCTTTTTCTCTCCCATAATCCCCTCTGTCGTTTCTGTCTGGCGGCCATTCTTCACACCACATGAACACACCAGATAAGTCTCTCGTCGTTCTTTGTTTGTACTGTCCTAAATGTTAAATGTGTTTTTTTTTTTTTTTTTTGTTTTTTTTTTTTTTTGCCTGAAGAAGATCCAAGAGGGTCGAAATGCATCGTGTCTTGTCCCGTGCTTTGTTTGTCAATGTCCTTGACAGTAACTAAACCCCTCTCTTTCTAAACCCTTTTTTTTTTTTTTCCCTAATCGGCACCAGTTAATTTATGTGTCCGTATCTATAGGCGATTCTACTTCAAAACCGTCGCAGGGGAGTGGGGTGGGTGGGGTGGAAACACAATGACATAATTTACCAGATGTCCGCGAGCACCCGAACTGTAGATATGGGGGGGTCGGGGGGGGGGGGGGGGGGGGGGGGGTAGGTTTGGCGATGGGTGTGTGGTGGTGGAGAGCACAACAGCGGCGTCGTGCCTTCGTCTCACGGGATGGGGGGGGGGGGGGGGGGGGGGGGGGGGGGGGCGGAGTGGTGGTGGTGGCGGTGGGAGAGAGCGGCAACATGCCTTTGAGTACTGGGGGGGGGGGGGGGGGGGCATGGGGGGGCATGGGGGGGTCATGTTAGTACCCTGCTGCGTAGTATCGCCCAGCGCGGGGAATGGAAATTCAGGGGGGAAGGGAGGTAGGCCGAGAAGACCGAAAGGCGTCACGCAGTTACCGTGACGCAATTTTTTTCTTGTAACAGTAGTCAAAGCCGTGCGACTCCCACCGTTCTAAGAGGGAGAAAGGGGAAAGGGGGTGGTGGTGGTTGGGGGGGGGGGTGTTGAGAGGGGAGAGTGGGCATAGATTTGAAATCTGTTCTTTGGTTTGGGGTTTTAGTGGGACCAATCGGATGGTTTTGTCAAGCGTTTCGTCACAGGGGGGGGGGGGGGGGGGGGGGGGGGGGGGGGGGGGGGGGGGGGGGGGGGGGGGGAGATTTGCAGGGCACTGAATTTCTTCTTCTTTTAAATTTTGATCCTACTTTCACGTGTGTGTGTGTGTGTGTGTGTGTGTGTGTCCCCTCTCTTTTATTGCTTAAATGTCTTGCTAATGCGCGTTCCCTGTCGTGTGGTGATTCAAAAGTGTGTGATATGTCGCGTGGAAAAGACCTGGGAGAACAGGGGGGAAAGGGAAGATGGTGGTGGTGGTGGTGGGAAGATGGATTCTTAATCGGCAGGACGTTAAGGAGGACATGATTATGCATTTTCCTTTTCGTAATTTATTTCTTCGTTTACGTTTTGTGTGTGTGTGTGTGTGTGTGTGTGTGTGTGTGTGTGTTCGTTCGTTCTTCAATTTAACGTCTATTCACATACAGTGATTTTAGACAGGGTTAGGGAAGTAGCGTGTGTATGTGTGTGTGTGTGTGTGTGTGTGTGTGTGTGTGTGTGTGTGTGTGTGTGCGCGCGCGCGCGCGCGCGCGCGTGTATGTTCGCGTGTGTGTGTGTGTTGATGGACCGACATGGGATTTTTTTTTACGAGCAGTTAGCTGTATACAGTGATTCATACTAAAATTCTTTACAATTAACATTAGCCCACAGCAAGTATTAAAAACATAAAGGGTGTACCGGATATCTGGTATAACAAAAATGTTAAGCGCTCATATCTGTAGGAACACTTGTTACAAAAAAAGAGCCCATTGGACTAATCATCAAAGAATTAACAAAGGAAACAAGACCTGGTAAGTTCTGGAAAATACACGTGCCATCAAGTCGCAGGCAGTCAGGATTTTCATTTTTGAAATATGCGCAGTGGAAAAGAAGATGCTGTGTTGTGAAACTTTCAACTGCTCCGCAGATGCAATTTAAATTTTTGCGAAATTTTGCACGGAAAGCGTTTAGCTTAAGCCTATAAAAACAGGGATTCAAGTTTTCGTTTTTTTTTTTTTTTTTTTTTTTTTTTTGTTTTTTTGTTTGTTTGGGTTTTTTTTTAAAGTACGTTTGTGTTGGCCAGTTGATAGGTAATCTTTCCACTTTTAGCTGCATTGCAAGGGCAAGGAGAAAAAGTAGCTGACTGGGATTTGTCACAGCAGAGCAAATTGGAGTGAGGTAGATGTATTTAATAAGAACCAAGTTTTTGCAGGCTTCATAAACCTTTTCAGTACACGTCTTTTTAAAGAGAACATATCCTTCGTATAAACACAGAGGAATGTTGATTTCTATGGATTCATCGGACTTTCGTGCTCCTTTTCTGGCAGCCCAGTCAGCCCATTCATTACCAGAAATCCCACAGTGAGACGGGGATCCAGCAAAAATCAACTGTTGTACCTCTTGATATAAGAAAACTGACAAGATGTTTTATTTCTAAAATCACCTCACCTTTTTTTTTTTTTTTTTTTTTTTTTTTTTACAGCAATAGATTCAAGGCCTTGTAGGACAGATTTAGAATCCACACAGAAAAGTGTTTTGTAGATAGTAAGTGGAGTATCAACAAGAAAGTTAAGCGCCATTAGAATAGCCACTAGCTCAGCCGTGAAGATAGAATACCCCTTCCCGAGATGAAAGATTTTTCAAACTTTAGGGGTAGTAGGAATAACAAAACCACTTCCAGCTTTTTCATTTAACAGTGATCCATCGGTGAAAACTTTAAGGTGATGTGAATAAAAAGTTCCCTATGTATTGATATCTTGATCTATATGCTATGTAGTGATATGTATTGATTTGTACCAGTTCACATGAATGTATATTTTGATGGTTCAGGCAGCATAATTATAAAGAAAAAAAATGTGACTCGTGTGTTGCCTGGCTATCCATGTGCGTATGGTGTGAGTGTGTGTAGGGAATAATTATTTCACGCATCCAAACTTTTTGAGAGCGAGATGTTACGGATGGTGTGCGGGTGCATGCTTTGCTGTCTGACCCTCGCTCTCAAAAGTTTGGATGCGTGTAATAATGATTCCCTACACACACCCACATCATACGCACATGGATAGCCAGGCAACACACGAGTTAGATTTTTTTTTCTTTATAATCATGCTGTGAGCCAGTCATCACCATCACTGGACAGCAACTGAACGCGGTGGATAAGTTCACCTACCTAGGCAGCACTCTGTCCAGAAACGTTGTGTCGTCGATGATGAGGTGAATGTCCGGCTCGCCAAAGCTAGTGCCACTTTTGGCAGACTCCACAAGAACGTATGGAACAGGCGAGGCATCACCCCAGAGACCAAGATCGTCACGCCAGAAAACTGAACCATTTCCACACCCTGCCTCAGAAGACTCATGGGCATTAAGTGGCAAGATAAGATTCCGGACACTAAAGTCCTCACTTGTGCTGGCCTGCCTAGCATCTTCACCATCCTGATGCAGTCACAGCTTCGCTGGGCAGGTCATGTAGTTCGCATGCCAGACCATCGGCTGCCAAAAGAAACTATTGTTGGCGAACTACAACAAGGAAAAACGCTCTCATGGAGGCCAGAAGAAACGTTTCAAAGACAACCTCAAATCTTCCCTGAAGGCCTTCAACATCAGCCACACAACATGGGAGCAGACTGCCCAGGACAGAGACGGGTGGCGATCAGTTGTCCGCAAAGGTGCAGAAACCTGTGAAAGTAACAGAATTGCTGCAGCTGAGCAGCGCAGGATGATCAGGAAGACCAGCGCCAACAGATCTCCAACTGCCGCCACCATCCCCTGTCCATACTGTGATAGTTCTTTCCGGGCGCAGATCGGCCTGACCAGCCATCTACGCACCTCGAGCAATTCCGTTTCTGTTGAGGCCTGCAGTGTAAACCATGTACAAAACAGTGGAAAGAGGAGAGAATCTTGAGGTAATCCCATAGAAAGTTTATGAGGCTCAGAAGTCCAGTCTTATGATAACGGTTCGCTCCCGAAGTGCCGTTGGTACGACGAAGAATAAGAGAGAAAGTGTTAGAACTCATGCCATAAGCCTGGTCATTTGTGTTCATGGGACGAAGTCTCTGATTCATATTTTGATGTAGGCTCAAACCTTTGAAGAAGTTTTGTGTCTACATCAAAATATTTTTTGTTGCTGTTCTGTGTTCATCTTTTCTTCTGTGTTAATTGTTTTGACTGAATCCAAATTATTCTATTAAGTTATGAGAACTTTGGTTTTCTTTCAAATCGAAGGTTTAACAACATTAAAAAAAAAAACTGCTTTGAAACGGAGAACGAGATGATTCGAAAATGTTCTGCAGTACAAATCTATTGAAAAATTAACTGTTAAAGTTGAACTTTATTATGCATCGTTAAGTGTTTTGTATATTTTCCAAATACGTAAATATAAAGTTGAATTACAATGAGATATTAATAAAACTGAAAATCTGTATCACAATACACACCATGAAAAGGTGATTGACCATTAAAACAAGAGATCAATAAAAACAGTACATGCAGTTTCAGGTAGGTATACTCCTAAAAGTTTCATAGATCTAGTGAGATCTAGACTAGCCTACTGTTCTCAACGATATTCATTCATTTTTTTACTTTACGTGCATGCGGAAACACACACACACACACACACACTGCCAAATATTGAGAAAATACTCTTTAGATAGACCGGTTTACAATAAACAGTAAACAAGTGGGGTAGTCTTTGCTCCCATAAGGAAACCTAACACAGAGTAACTTTTATTCAAGACTGGCACAGCCTTTTAAACTTGAATAAAGTCAGACAAATACAAAGACGAACAATCTAATAGTGGGGGGAAAAACAAGCGCAGGCCAACAACTAAATTGTCTTCATAGTAATGATTGGCAAAACTTTGAACTTACGGGGGGGGGGGGGGGAAATATGAAAACTCTTCACTGGCTGCCCAAGAGAACCATCGCAATCCCTTTTAAAGGCAGATATATTTGTATTGCCTGCTCCGAGGCCTTTCTAATTTTGAATGAGATACATCTCAATTAGATTCATAAATCAATGTTTTTAAATATACATATATATATGTTCTATAATATTAAAAATGTAAACAAGAAAAAATGCAAATTATGTGCTTATTTTAAAATTCACATGCAAAGTACCAGTTATATCTTAATTTCTGTACTATATTTACTTCCCTTTACACCCAGATGTTTATCATGTAGGGAACAACTTGCACAATTTTTGAAAACTTACAAATGAGAAAATCATGTCAATCATTCACTGGCGCTCATTAAAAAGCTGTGAGCACACACACACACACACACACACACACACACCTCTCTCCTGAACTTTCATGATGTGAAAGATAAACACCTCACAGCAGACTGTATGAAAATCATGTTCAGAAATGTCTCACTTCATGTGATCATTTAGTTTCTAAAAGTGAGAAAGAACCTATATACCTTCAAATCAAGACGTTTTATGCGTTCGTGTTGTTACAGAGCCAACTGGACTTCGAAGGCAATTCGATTGCTGCGCTTTCTAATGACAAGAGTGCGCATGTTTCTGTGTGCAGTGTGAAGGGGGGAGGGGGTGAGTGGGGTGTGGGGTGTGTGTGCTGCTCACAACATTTCAGTGAGCGTTTACAAATGATAGACAGGTCTCCTTATTTGTTTGTATTACATAATTGTCTAAGTTTTTTTTATCGACATGTTAAAAAAAATTAGAGGGTAAAGGGAGGTAAATATAGAGCAGAAATTAAGATAACTGGTTCGTTGCCTGTAAATTTTAAATAAGCATGAAATTTGCTATCTTTATTTTCGAACATTTAAAGTATTGCTGAATATATGACCATATATTTTAACATCAAATTAATAAATAACAAATCATGCATATTATATACAAATTAAACATATATTTTCCATTCATTATTTTAAGCCTAACTACCATTTACAATGTTTGTGAAAATATAACAGTTAATCATTACTGTATGCCTAGTGTTCAACGGTTCACTTACAAAAAGAATTTCCCATTATTGGATTATGTGTGTGTGTGTGTGTGTGTGTGTGTGTGTGTGTGTGTGTACAAGAAACGAATTTCGACACTTTTAAAGATTAATTCGCGATTTACCCGGTTCACTTTTAGCAACAAAAAGAAAGCAACCCATATATCTTAGTCTCGTCCACCACCGATTTTACCCTGAATAAACTCTGTTGTTACAGTATATCTAATTACTGAACAACTTGATGGTAAATTATATGCCAAGCAAACTTGAAAGTTAATACAATTACAGTGTTTAATTGAATCTTATCTCAGTAATTGCCAGATAAATAGGGAAGGTTTACCGAAAATCTTATCAAGCGATTTCTTGAAAATTTGATTGGGATCCTGTGCAGCTTCATAAAAGAAACGGTTCATGAACTGGGATTATATATACCTACATAAGATTGAGAAAAGGTCGTTAGTACTTCTGTCAGAGTAAGATAGTTTGAAATGAAGCATGTTATGCAACAGTTGCTTCCCTTTCATAGCGTTGTCATGTGTCCACTGATTATTTGTTCAGCGAGTCTCACAGACCTATGCAGTTGACAGCCAAGTCAAAAATTTTGTGTGCCTCAGCGACACACATAAGCTCCGTTCTTCAGCTTCTGTATCTCGGATCTTTCACTTCTTACGCTTTGATGGTTTTTTGTACCAAACTTCTGATGATTACTTCCCCTTGTCACAAATAATCTCCCTTTCAATCCAAAGTTCTCTTCCTTCATTACTATTACAACAAAAAAGAAAAGAAAAACAAGGAATATTACAAAGAAAGGTTGTTAGTTACATATGACAAACAGGTTACAGGCCAAAAACGATGCATTTTGGCCTCCTGGCTCTTCTTTAACCAAAAACAAACATTTAGGACAATGAAAACGAAGAACGAGCCACCCTTATCTTGTCATATTCGGTGCACACGGAGTTCAGCCTAGCAGATTTCTGGGCATTTGTGTGAAAAACGAAAGCACTGAAGACAAAGACAAATAAACTCTCGAAACTCTTCAAACATGTAATTTCCATCATAATGAAATGATGGTGTTTGATAGGAAATGGATGCAACTCTAACCAGTTCAAATTCTGGACAAAAGTGTGCCTTATGTGCGTTCAATTTGTCATTATTCCTATGTGTGTGTACTTCCCATTGAATATGGAGCATTATTGGCCTATTTTCTTTTTACAATTGGTTCAAATCTATTGAAAAATTGTTAGAGTTTAACTTCATTATGCATCTGTACAGTGGATGTATCCTTCCTAAAAACATAATATATAAAGCTGTCATACAGTTGCAATAAAAATGAAAATCTCTCTCTCTCTCTCTCTCTCTCTCTCTCTCTCTCTCTCTCTCTCTCACTCACACACACACACACAACACACACAGAGTACATACCATGAAAATGTGGCGGACCATTAAAACAAAAGGTGAAATTAAACATTTTTTATACCCCTAAAAGTTTGATAGGGATCATTATTATGCAGCTTCATGAAAGAAACTGTTCATGAATTCGGATGGTATAAAACCCTATAAAGGATTGAGAGAAGGTCGTTGGCATTTCTGTCACAGTAGGATAGTTTGAAATGAAGCATGTTGTACGTTGAGTGTGAGGGTGAGAAGCAAGCATGTTGTGCAACAGTTGGTTCCCTTTTATAACTTTCACCTTGCCTTGTCATGTCTACTGATCACGTGTTCAGTGGGTCTCACATACATATATGCAGTTCGACAGACATGCCCCTATTTCGTGCGCCTCAGAGACTCGTACTCATTCTTAGACAAATTAACTCTGCGGTTCTGCTTCTGTAACTCGGGATCTCTCATTTTGTATGCTTTGATACTATTCTCCTTTCTTTTGTTCTAAGTTTGAGGATTACTTCCCTTTATCACAAAGAGAAGGACAACCTGAAGGCCGAGGTCAGCAAGCTACGA
>JADBJO010000947.1:390425-415425 GCA_016801955.1 Conus betulinus
CTTGTCATCTTTTTTTTGCCAATGTTAAAAATTTGATGATGCTTTGTGACTCTTTGAATCCAAGTTGTTCCTTTTTTTCCCCCTTAAGTTAAGCTATTAATCGTTAAAATGAAATGATGATGTGTGAGAAATTATCTTTGTATTCCCTCAAACGCTGTTGCGTCATTATCCGCTTGCAATGGTCAAGGAGCTTTTGATTTTCTTTTATGCATTTATCATACTTCTCATGCGTTTAATCCATACAACATGCATATATTTTTCAATCTTTGTGTTTGTCATTGTTTGTTTTTGTGTTTCAGACCTGGGGGTACGGGTACATTAATGTATTGTATGAGAATCATTGTTACATAAGCTGTGTTTTTTGGAAGAGCTGGGTTACATTCTTGTTTCTGATCATTTTGGCCTACTTTTGTTTAAGTTCTGTATATATGAAACAATTATTCACTGAATCGCCATGGATAGCATGACAATTGCTTCATTAAACTGTCAAGGGCTCGGTGATTTACATAAACGTAGGGATGTATTCCATTATTTAAAACAGAAAAAATATTCAATATACTGTTTACAGGATACCCATTTTACTAATAAACTAGAGAAGTATGTAACTGCAGAATGGGGATATAAATGCTTATTTGCCTCGTTTCGTTCAATTCCAGAGGTGTAGCTGTATTGTTTTCGAATAATTTTGAATTCAAAATTACAGATGTACAACAAGATGAAAACGGAAACTTCATAATTGTAACATTTAGTTCATTTGAAAAAAAAAACAGTTTCTCCTGGTTAATGTGTATGGGCCTAATAAAGATAGTCCGATATTTTACAATTCACTTAAAGAAACTATAAAGAGTTACAATATTAATATATTATTGCTGTGGGTGATTGGAACATCACAATGGATCCACATCTAGACTGTTATAATTATGTACAAAGATAATAATCCGAAAGCAAGAGAAGAACTCATAAACATGACAGAAGAAATAGGATTGGCAGATATATGGAGGGAAGACAATCCGGACTGTAGGAGATATACCTGGCGAAAACGAACTCCTCTGAAACAAAGCCGACTAGACTTCTTTCTATTGTCTGATTATCTTTATATTTATCATGAAAAATCTGACATTGAACCAGGCTATCGGTCTGACCATTCGATGGTTACATTATGCTTGAAATTTGGTAAAAAATGAAAAATTCAAAGGATTCTGGAAATTTAATGTATCTCTATTAAAGGATAAGCAATATGTGGACGAAATTAATAAGTTAATTCTGGAAGTTATAAAAGAATACGCAGTTGATCAATCAGCGATAGAAGATCAGTCAGTATTGTCTGAGTTAATAAAATCTGGACAGATTCAAGATTTCCGATAAAAATTTTTTGGATTTTCTGTTGATGAAAATTCGAGGGAAATCAATAGCTTACGCTACAATGAAAAAAAACAACAACAGAAAAAGAGAACAAGATTTTAAAACGCATTGAAAGTCTTGAAAATCTTGAGAATAAAACAGAGATTGAATTAAGAATGATTGAAAAAAAAAACTATGAACTAAGAGCAATCAGGGAACAAAAAATGGAAGGTGTATTATTAAGATCAAAAGCAAGATGGATTGCAGATGGTGAAAAAATATCAAAATACTTTTGCAACCTTGAAAAGAGAAACTATATTAATAAACAAATGACTAAACTAGTGACTAAAGATGATGAAAATAATAACCGAACAAAAAGATATTTTGAAGGAGGTTGAAACATTTTACGAAAATTTATACAAGAAAAAGATAACTGAAAAGTGCGAAATCAGAAAAACTTGTTAAAAAAATTCCACAGTTATCTGAAGGTGTGAGAAAAAACATATGGAAGGAGGAGAAATCACTATAGAGGAAGCAAGCGAAGCTTTAAAAAATATGAAGCATGGTAAAAGCCCAGGTACAGATGCTTTGGCGCCGAATTCTTTAAATTCTTTTGGAAAACACTGGGCCCACTGGTTGTACGATCTATCTATAAATGAATCTTACAAAGACGGAGAATTTTCGACAACACAGAAGCAGGGACTAATTATTTGCATACCAAAAGGTGATAAACCCAAAGAATATATAAAAAAATTGGCGTCCTATTTCCCTCCTAAATGTAGTGTACAAATAGCTTCCTCATGTATTTCAAAAAGAATAAGAAATGTTTTACCATCTCTCATCAGTGAGGATCAAACAGGTTTCATGGCTAACAGATTTATGGGTGACAATATTAGACTAATTTATGATTTGATTAATTATTTAAATGCGAAAAAAACCTCCCTGGACTGTTGCTCTGTATAGACTTTGAAAAAGCCTTCGACTCACTCGATTGGATTTTATGTTGAATGTTGTAAGGGCTTTCGGGTTTGGTGAAAGTATATGTCACTGGATAGAAACATTCTATAAGGATATTAAATCAATGTTATTGTAAAATGGCAGGCTGCTCAGTGGTTTAAAGTAGAAAGAGGATGTAGACAGGGAGACCCTATATCTCCTTACTTATTCATCATATGCGCAGAAATTTTAGCCGTAATGAAAAGGAAGAAAAGAAGATAAAAAGGCATAAAAATAAATGATGTAGAACACAAAATATCACAGTTCGCTGATGACACTCAATTAGTAAACAATGGCGACAAAAATTCTTTTGAACAGTCTATTAATATACTTACCACGTTTGGAGAGTTTCAGGACTCTTCATGAACAGCGAAAAAAAAAAAAAAAAAAAAAACACAAGCAATATGGCTAGGATGTTATAAAAACTCCAAAAAAAAGTTGTCCTCATCTAAAAATCATATGGAACCCTTCTCAATTCAAAATACTCGGTGTTTGGTTTACTCAAGACTTGAAAGAATGTGAAAACATGAATTATGACAATAAATTTGCAGAAGTTAAAACATTATTCAAAATTTGGTCTCAAAGAAGTATAACACCAGTCGGGAAGAGTTGCTGTTCTCAAATCCCTCATTCTGTCCAAGCTCATACACCTCTGGATTTTGTTACCCAACCCACCTGACCTCTTAATTAAAAAAACTTCAAAAGATGTGTTTAGCTTTGTGTGGAATGGTAACAAGAAGATAGAATAAGGAAAAAAACAACAATTAAAACTATAAAGCAAGGTGGCTTAAATATACCTGACATCAAAAAAAATATATTAATGCTTTGAAACTTTTATGGATAAAAAAAACTAAAATCATCACAAATCACAAATGGAAAAGCATTGTTACGAAAATGTATCCATTCAGCGAAAAAATTGAAAATTATGGACCAGCATTTGGTACAGGATACATGAGCTCTAATTTTTTCTGGAGACACACCTTTATAGCCTATAGGGAATTCTGTCTTTGCGTGACACCACAAACATTAAATGAACTTCTAGCTGAACCTGTTTTTTTTATAACGACAAGATAAAAACAGGAAATGACATAATTAAAAAAAAAAAAATTAATTGAGAAAGGAAAGTATGCAATAAAACATTTTCTGAAGGAAAATGGACAATTTATGAACTTTGAAGAATTCAAGGCTAATGATGATAACTATACCATAAATTTTGTCACATACTGTGGATGGATTTCCTCAATGAAAGAATTCATAAAGAAAACTGGAATAAAACGTGATAATGATAATGCAAACACAATTCAGAACATGCCGAGGGCTTTTACTATTATTATGAAAGAAGGAAAAGGAGCTAAACGATACTATGAAATTTTTACTCAAGATGAGCGTAAGCCAAAACTGCTGCTCTCAATGGCTACAAAAACTTAATTCTGAAATTTCTTGGAATAAGGTATTTACCCATGTCCACAAAATTAAAGATGTAAAATTGAAATGGCTTCAAATTAGAATTATTCATAGATTATTGGCACAAATATTGTTTTAAATGCCATGGGCCTGACAAACACGACGAACTGCACATTCTGCAATGAAGAGAGAGATACAGTCCAACACTTTTTATGGATGTGCAATTACGTTCAAACCTTTTGGAAAGAGGTTGAACATTTATTAAACGAAAATGCCGAAACTCGTTTACCATTAAAATCACACGCGATATTGTTATCTTTGGAGTCGACAAACACATGCAAACAGAGACAATTTTTGACTTTTATTATTGGTTGCTAAATCTTATATTTACAAGTGTAAGATCGAAAGACGTAGGCCAAATGCTTCAGTTTTTCAGAGCCAGCTGAGCTGCAGATTCAAAATCGAACTCTATAATGCTAGAGTCAACAATGATCAAAACAGGTTTGATGCTCTATGGTACAATTACATGCCGATGATTTTTTACACAAATACTTAAAAAAAAAATCGACAATAACAACAAAATCTCATTCTAATACGCATCTCCGTAATCCCAGTCTCCATTTCTCGCTTTTTTTTTTGTTTTCGTTGCTGTTTTCATTTTATTTTTTCCTTAAAAAATTCTCATAATATTTGATTTTTATCCGTATGCTCTTGCTATACTGTGGAAAGGATTTTGCACTAAAATACTGTAATATAATCCATGTAGCGCTTCCAGGACTACCATCAATTTAAGCCAGCATTGATCATCGATCAAAAAGAATAACTCCACACCAATTATTTCCCTTGTTTGGGGGGATTTCCACCAACGAAATCACAAGCAATCTTCAAATGCATGACCTTCCCCCTAGTTGACGTCACATTTCAGGCCTTTGAACCTGTGACCCTATCTCTGCGCCAGCCGGAAGCTCCCAAATAGTCCCATGCCATTCCTTCGATTTTAATCTGTCTGACTAGAAGTAATGGTGAACGGATGAGGAGGGAAGGCTGGGTTGAGGGAGGTGGAGGTGTCTCAAAGTAAGCTAACCCACAGGCCCAAACTACCCCCTCTCTGCTCATCTCCTCTAAAATTTCTTTTTTGTCAGTTCATGCTCCAACCAGCGTGGCGATCGTCTGACGAGATCACAGTGTAATCAAGGCTTGTGACGACGAGGGTGTTGGGTACCACGGGGCGGCGGGGTAAGGGAGACAACGCGCTGGACAGTCTGCTACAGCTAATAGGATGCTCGCTCTGATAACAGCTTCGTTCATCTCTTTCCTTGTGTGTGTGTGTGTGTGTGTGATCAGTGCATCCATTTCACATTAATATAAATGCTGCCACCACTGTAGTGATGGGGTGGAAATGCGGGATGGGAAAGAGGATTGGTCGGAAGATTGGCAGCCATTCTCTCAGTTGATGAAAGAACAAGAAAAGACAACTGTACTGCCCCAACGTTGCAGTACTATTTATGACGTTGTTCTCCTTTCATTTTCTGTGCCTTGAAGTAATATCACGCTGGTATTGCCATTTGCTCATCAGTTCTTATGCTCTAAAACACATATACATGCAAGCGCTGAAAACACTTATATTATTTTCTCGGTTCCTCCCCTTTTCTGAAATTTCTTTTCTGCCCTACAGGTTTATAATTCTCACTCACACACAAACATGGACAGTCTGTAGATGCAACGGTACAGGAAGCCATACTACTACAGCTTCAGTTTTGGGGGTGATGGAGATGAAGAGACAGATCAGCGGAGTGGACGTGTGGGGGTGGGGAGGGAGTAGGAAAAAGGGAGTTGGATGTTGAAGGGCCAGTGGGGGGACAGGGGAGGTGGGAGAGGAGACCTGGGCGAAGCTAGATTCAAATGCTAGTAGGTCATAAGAAAAGCCTTTATTCTGTTATTAGCAAGCAGTCTACACACTGACTGAAAAGGAATGATTTGCATTGCACTGCATTACATAATGTATGTATGTGCATATGTCTCAAACAATTTTTTGTTATTGTTATAGAATAAACATGATAGTTCAAAGTTGAATTTTTTTTTCCCCTGTGAAATCAACACTCTCACAAACACAAGCACACACAAGACAGAAGGAATATGAACTCCGATTCATAACATTCTGTACTTTCACAACAAATGGACAGAACAACAGTTCAGTGTTTTGTGTATGTTTACTTTGTTTCTGTTTCCATCACTGAAAATGGAGCTCTCTCGCATCAACACTCTCAACACGTCATGTACCTCCTCCACGCTGCTCAAATCCAGCTTTGATTTGCATCAGCAAAGGTTTAAACATTTAATACAGAAAAAAAAGATAAATACACAAGGGAAAAAAAAACAACAGCTCTTAATATGATAAACATCACTTTTTGTTGTTGTTGTTTTTTTTTTTTTTTTACATGAATAGAAGAACCATCGCACAAAGCACTTCAAAGATGCAAGTCTTGAAAGAATTTAGGTCGCCTGATCGGCAAAATCTTTCGAAAATACACATGTACTTTCAGACTACCATTTTCAGCCAGACTGAAAACCAGGAGTATTTCACGTCACTTTTTGATTCAGTGACTTGTGTGTCAAGGCCTTAAAAAATGTTATGATACCAGTCTCCATTTTAACATAAATTGTCTTAATATATTGCATTTAATCCAATTAAAAAGTAAATAAATAAATGAACGAATAAATAAAAGCACTGAAGGAAGTCTCCCCATCTTTAAATTTTCTAACATGCCTCACTGTCAATTTTTTTAAAAAACAAACTCTTCTTCACATTTATTTTTAAGAACACTATCCTTTCGTGGATGAAGTGAAATCTTGAACATTTTTTCCCCCCCTTAAGAATTAAACTTTTTGACAAATCCCTTCTTCCCTAATAAAGCTGGCTACCATTATAACACGCAAATTTTGTTTAACTACACCTTTTAACCTGGACACACTCTAAATTTGGTTAGCTATGCGACACATTTTTACAAACAAAAAAAAAAAACCCAAAATACTTTAATAAATAGAATTTTCTTTTACTTTCTCCCTGTCAACAAATGCCTTGACTGTATAATGGGTTGTATTAAAAAAAAAAGGGCACAAAAATTACAAACTTTTTTTTTTTTTTGCAATTTTAAAGATCCCATGAGCCTAACTTCCAAACTCAGTATTCATCAATTATCGTCAAGTCCTTCTCAAAACATACACTTGTGTATAACCTTAAACCTAAAACAGTGCACAGGCTATCCGCTTCCATCAGCAAAAGCAGAATTCACTCATCAACATGCAGGGGCAGGGTCCAGTTTCTTCGTGTTTCCAGATAACTGAAAACTTCCGGCAGTTAGTGTGTTTGAATCCGCCGGGCACTGAGTTCACCTGCAACAACTACAAAGTAATTTTCCTTCCCCCCCCCCCCCCCCCCCCCCCCCCCCCCCCCCCCCCCCCCCCCCCCCCCAAAAGGGGCCACATGAAAATTTACAAATATTTTCAAAAACTGAAGTCAGCTTCTTCAGATGTTTAAGGTCTTGAAAATGCACCTCAAGTATTTCATTTTTTTTTTCTAACCTCAAAGGATTGTATGACACTGTACATAAATCTGTTCTCATAATATATTTCTCAGAATACATTCCGACGACATTCCAGGGGAACAGCATGCCACCACAGTAGGACGACCCCTCTCCTTTCTTTCTGTACATAATATCTCTTTATCATCCTCCTAAGTTTTATTCATCATAGCCCAGCCAACCATACATATGAATTTTCGAGGGCTGTTAACACAGGAAAAAAAAAAAAAAATCACAATAAAAACTGGTCAGATCATCGAAAAAGAAATCACATCCTGAAAAAAGAAACCGACAAAAAGCAGCAGTTAACGACATGGTAGATGAATTACCGATGACTTTCAGCACATACACACCGAAGCTGCGCTGACAGCACCAGGCAGTTCCTTTCATTTTTCGCTTTCCAGATCATAAAAAAAAAATCATAGAAATTATGAAAGACATTAAAATGTTGAAATACATTAACAAATAAATAAATGAATAAATCAACAAAAAAACAGAAAGGCCGTATGGGCAGATAGGCATTGCACTCTGGACAATGTGTATCCTTTTCACTACCTCGTCGCCAGAAAAAAAAAAAAAAAAAAAAAAAAATCTACCATATCATCACCTGACTTAAATCACTTATAAATAAAAATATACAAGTTTCCTGAACAAAAAAAAATGGGAGTAATATCAATAAAGGCAAAAAAAAAAAAAAAAAAAACACCAGATGAGAGTAAAAAGACGAAAAAAAAAAAAAAAGAAAAAAAACAGAAAAGCAGATTCAAAGATTTACAGACTGGCACAGAACTTCCAGAAGGCGCAGGTGCTTTTTGCACTAAAACAACACGCCCCCCCCACCACAGCCCACCCTCACTCCCTCCTGCGTGTCCACTATTGATATGATCCTATCAAAAGTGGATTTGTCCACTATCATCCTATCAAAAGTGGATTTGTCGACAGAATTTTGCTAGGCATGGTCCTCTTTGCAGTGGGTTCTTTCACATACCCGTCCTAAATACTTGCACACTCAAATCACTGCTCAAGGCTTAATGGGGAAAGAGAACAGAAAGAAACTGTCCTACAAAAGATTCAAATCATAATCCCTCGATTGTCCCTCCATCTTGTTTTGTTACTAATCTAAGACACCTTATACTGGGAAAGAACTGTCAGAACACAGAACTACTCAGATTCGGGATGCCAACTATCCTCTCAGGTTCGAGGAGTTAAAGAAGACTTCAGGTTCAATGAATCATGCTATGGAGATGACCCGATCTAATCTCGTTAACCAAAATGTTTGTGTGTTCACTTGGGAGATTAAGTGTACTCTACAGTACTTGGAGATAGATAAAAAAAAAAAAAAATCATTACTCAAACTGCATAAAGGTTGTTCACAAATAATTTTCATTAACTAAGCAAAAAGCAGATAACTGTTTCTGCTATATGTATTCCTTTTTGTTTGAAAAAAGAAAAGAAGAAATAACGTGAGTCTATGTGTATGTGTGTGTGTGTGTTTTAGTGTGCATATGTGTGTGTGTGTGTGTGTGTGTGTGTGTGTGTGTGTGTGTGTGTTTGTGCAATAGTAACCCTGCTACATTTTTCACTTCTACAGAACATATACTCCTGGGAGACAAAACAATCATTTTCACTTTGCTGAAGTGGCAGCATAAAAAAAAAAAAATCAATCAAAAAAAAAAAAAAAAAACAAAAAAAAAAACACGTACACACACACACACTAAAATCACCAGACCTAATTTGTTTCCGGCTTATTCAAATACAATTCCACTGAAAATAAAAGAGAACCTTAAAACTTTCACTTGAAAACATGATTATGTGTTAAAAATGGAGATAACAACTTTCATAATGAACTCAGTCTCCCTGGTTTTGCCAGGATGCATGCATTTGGCATGACCAATTAAAACCATCATCAAGCAATTTAAAATCGCATCTTTAAAGAATCCTTTATTTCCCCCTACAATCAAATGCATCTCAAAAATTCCATCAATCGTCATTTTAGTCTTCAAATCTTGCAAAAGCTGAATATACAATGGAGCATTTTTCTTTTTTTTTTTTTTAAACTTTCATTTTTTTTTCTCTCCCTAAAACAAAAACAGATCTATCAGGCCACAATTAAATTCTGTACAATTCTCCAAGGCATGTGGGTCACATGTCTTTCAATCACACCTGGCTTTCACTCTCAAGCACATGCATGTACAGTGGTGTCATAACAGACATAGGATTTTCATCCCTTCAGTAATATTACACAAGCGTTCACATGAAATCACTCATATGCATGCATATGCATGCACACACACACACACACACACACAAAATAATAAAAAGTGTTCATCTTGTGTGTTACTCTGATGCAAACCAACTCGCTGTGACACACAAATTTGAGTATATACATAAAAGTCTAACTCAAGAAAGCTATTAGATACACACGTTCCTCGCACACACACAGACCGCGCTTTCAACACCACAGTACTTGCACAACGCTCGCTGGTTCTCATCATATACACAGTGCGGTCACGTAAGTTTTTGTTTGTTTGTTTGTTTTTTTTGTTCTGAAATTCTTACAGAAATATACACTCTTGCACAGGCATGTGTGCCATCATGCACATGCACAAATACACCTACATATATGACACGCTTTACCGATAAGTCTTTTTATGTCATCATACACACTCTACCAATCAGTTTCATGCTCCCCTGTGCAGTTTTTTTTCGAGTCTTCCCATGCTTTCTTGACAACAGTCTTCCAAAGTCCTCACTTTCACACATTCTCAATTAACCGTGAAGTCTTAACCTTAACCAGCCGTGTCAGCCAACAGTGGCTGACAGGATTTCTTTCCCTTGAGCCAAGGCTGGGTATGGACTGACTGTACATTCTGCCGTGTCAACCACTACCAGCTGATGGGAACAAAAAAAAGTCCAACACTTTCCATAAAATGATCCAAGGGAAATAAGCTCTGTAACTAGTCTTGGGGATGTTGTTGTGAGTTGTAGAGACCTTACTTTCAGTGCTCTATCGTGAACTTGGCTGACCCCAGCAGCTTTGAAACAAAGGAAATGGCGGCACCGGGCTTTGCTGCTAAGCATGCGCCCGGCAGTTACTTCCTGTGCCAGAAAAAATTTCGGTCAGACGAAGGGGTGGTAGCGATTTTTCTCGCTCAATGAAGTGCTTGAAATCATATTGCAAAGTGGATCTGGTGATGAGGGGAGTGATTGAGAGATAGAAAACTATGAAAGAGAAGAGGAAAGTGAATTGTTTGAAGATGCAGCCATCCCTTCATCTTCTGATTTGGTGTTGTAAAAGAACGGAATAGAATGTAAACAAAGAATTTTTTTTTACTTGTCAGACATGTTTTTCAACGCACAGTCGTGTCTACACATTGAAAGTAAATGATTTGAAATTACCATGTTCGATTAGTTGAGTGTTTGTTCTTCCTATGACACCTAACACAACACTGTCAGTTGTTGTTTAGCTACTGTAAAAAGTAATTTAAAAGTGGTGAAATATGTGCGTCAGCAGGGACTGAGCACCATGTGCGAGCGTGCAGCAGCAGAGAATCGTGCTGTGTGCGCCGCTCTGGCTAGATAGTATTAAGTTTCTCTGGAACAACATTCAAAACACAGATCAGCTTTCATTCACCACTGGCAACACGTAGGCAGAGAGAGTGGTTACAAGTTTCAACTTCCCTGCCATTCACCCCCCGCCCCCTAACACTACTCCCATCCCCCTCTTTCATCAACACAAAGACTTTTTTCTCTCTCTATACTTTTCACATGCATTTCTTTTAGTGTGCCCCAAACATTTCTTTGTGAGAATCTATCTATTAAGCGAAAAGGACCATGCATGAGAGAAATCAACCACGCACAAATGTTCTCATCAGTGTCCATCCGCATATTTCCACCATTCAAGCTCTTTATGCTGAGGTGTAGATAATTTCTTCTGCACAACTTCTGAGCAATCTTTCAAACCAGTCTGCCACCAGCATTCACACTTTTTTTTTTTTCCTTCAACATTCTGAAACATTTCATACTGTACAACATGGCATGTCCCAATCCTACATTTTTCATCAGTAACAATCATCCCCCCCTCCCTCCCCCCCGTTTCTTTCACTTTCTCCGAGATGCTCGCACTTCCACATTCAATTTGTGTATATGTGTACACTCATTCAATAGCTCACGAGTCATTTTCAGCCATTGTTTTGTTGTTGCTACCATCTGGGTTTTTTTTTTTTTTTTTTTTTCTTTTCATCAGAAAGAGAAGATAATAACCTGCCTCTTCAAACAAACTAGTAACATTCATACGCTCACACACAAATCTTATATTTGTAACCATCTAACTTGCGCTCTTCGTTACACACATGCAAATTTACATAGCATCCCACAATGTCCGTGCTTTACCACTGCTGTCACAACGTCATTCACTCTCTCCACACTTATTTGAAAGAAAACAACAACAACCCAATAACATACACACACATAAAATCAAAGAACATCAACAAACCAAAAACACATATATATAAAAACAATAAGTAAAACAGTGACAAGTGAACTGCTTGACCTGCTCAGTCCACGTTCTGCTTCAAGATACCAAGAATGTTGACGTCACCATTCATTTTCTGCAACATAACACACAGAAAACACTCACAGACTGTGGAACCCCTCATTGCAAACAAGAACACAGAAAAGACTCACCAGACTGTGAACCCCTCATTGCAAACAAGAACACAGAAAACTCATCAGACTGCGGAACCCCTCATTGCAAACAAGAAACAAGACACTCACACAGAAAACACTCACCAGACTGTGGAACCCCTCATTGCAAACAAGAACACAGAAAAAACACTCACCAGACTGTGGAACCCCTCATTGCAAACAAGAACACAGAAAACACTCACCAGACTGTGGAATCCCTCGTTACAACACAAAAACAATAAACTCACCATACTGTGAAACCCCTCATTGCATGTGTGTGTGTGTGTGTGTGTGTGTGTGTGAGAGAGAGAGAGAGAGAGAGAGAGAGAGAGAGAGAGAGAGAGACAGAGACAGAACGCAGATACCTGGAAGTGTAGAGGGCATAAGCATGCATCTATGCATATGTCCAATGGTAGGACACAGGTGGAAGCAGGATGAAGAAAGATGTAAACAGATGTACTGATTTCTTTGCAGATTATACAAGTTTTGGCATTCACAAAAAAAAAAATCATCAGTGAAAAAGAAAAAAAAAAGATATCAATAACTACTTGTATCATTTATGATAACTATGATTACAATCTTAATAATTCATATCATCACAATATCAATCATGATTATATCATCATCCTGTCATTTTTCTTTGCAGATTATCATAACACCATCATCACAACCATTAATCACATCAGCATACTGTCATTTTTTTTTCTGACTATCATTATCACAATGATATCATCATCAACACAACCGTTCATCCAGACACTACCTGTGCAGAGCGAACAGGTGTCGTCACGTGTACCTGGGCATCTCCATGAGCTGTGACACATCAGCAAACCAAGCGGCTGTGTCCACCACCTCCGCCTCTGAGCGCTTGATAAAAGCATGCTCCTGCAAATGCATCACACACGCATATGCGCCATGGGACAAGTGCGGGCCAGACACATCATCACAACCAGCTAATATTAGATCTGGTTGCAAAGTGAGGAGACTGCAGGCAGAAATATAAACAATTTTTTTTAAAACTATTCATGAAGCTCTGCTCAAAAACACAGATAAACGAATGCACAAGACAAACCATGACACGTTTCGACCTCTCGGGTCTTCCCTGGCAAGATACAACCCTCAGGACAATGACAGTGAACGAGCAATCATTTAAGTTCATGCAATTCGGTGCAAGATGGGCATTCACGCATCAATTTTTAAATCATCTAACATCAGCACTGTCAGCAGACAACCTTGTCTCTACATACAGTCCAGCGCGTAAACCATAGTCCTGACTCATCACCTTCACCTTGGCTTATCTGCATAAAAGTGCATCAGCCTGTCACATGCTGGTTTCATGTAAATTTTTGTCCTTCATTCTTTCATACAGAGACCCTTTCACACTGATGTCGTAATTATTCCGAACGTGTGAATCTCTTGGTAACATTTCTACGGAAACATCTGACTCAAAAGAAAAACTGTTTTACATACTGTGAACAAGACAATCTGGGCACATCAAAGTTGAGAAATATTTACCGTACAACATAATGATACCTTACAGTTTATTTCAGTCTCTTGTTAAACTTTCACATGTACAGGTCGAGAACAATATTCTTTCAGCGTCGGATTGTACTAGCTTGTGCACAAAATATACACATTACATGCACAACTATATGCTAACAAAAAGATTAAAATACATGTACAAACTAAGCTGCACACAATGTAACAAACATTCAACAAACATGAATGACCATACATACCACCACAACCTCTTGTACTTTGGTCTTCTTTTGTAGTCTTTTGTTAAGCTGCAAAACACAACAAAAACACAACATTACATGACACTGGCTTTGTCTTGAGCCCTCTCCTCGCTCATCCAGTGCCGCACATGCTCTGATTTTTTTACTACTGACTACCCGCCTGTGACAGTTGGACAGTTATCCCCCCCCCCCCCCCCCCCCCCTTCTCCACCACATTCATGAACGGGTGGTTGCTGTACCAGCCAACTCACAAGATAGTTCACAACAGCGAGTTTGCTCCAAATCCTTCGACAAATCCAACTTTTCAGATAAAATCATGGTTTCATGCTCATCTCCTTGTGCAACTATGGAAATCAAATGTACACTGTAAACGCATTTGCAATTTGGGATCGTTAATTATACTTTAGACTCTGGTTTTCTGCGTTTCCATCACAAGATTAGATACAAATTCATTTTTTAGGTGAAGACGAACATAGCATGTCAGCATCAAACTGGTTTGAAAATACAAAGAAAGTATCTGTAACTTCAGTTCCAACATGCTCATCCCTAAACAAGTGACACATCTGTGTCGCACACATGTATGAACCATGAAAAATCTCAATTTAGTTGCCTATGCTGCTGAAAAGCGAACGAAAAACTCTCTTTCAAGCTTTTAACTGCATATACACACCAAAAAGTTTTCAGATGCCCTTAGCCTTGACTTGTTTAGTTTGAAAGCAATGTAAACTAAAGATTCCACGTGAGAATGCATCAATAGAAAGCGTTAAAATTGCACACAACACAAGCACAATATTCAGGATTTGACAATGTGTGGTTGGGCAGAAAAGCAATATTTCCAAGTCTCAAATATCCATAGACGATGAGTTAAACTGTCACACACAACACAAGCACAATGTTCAGGCTTTGAAAATGTGTGGTTGGGCAGAAAGGCACCATGTTCCAAGTCTCAAAATATCAAGAGGGGAGATAATAAACTGTCACAACAGAACCAGCACAATGTTCCAGCTCTGGAGTGTATGTACAGAAAGAGTTAACTCTTTCATTCCTGCTTTTCTACGAACCATTACTTCTTCTTGTTCCTAGATTCTTATAATACGAGTATTCCCTTCTTTCCTGGATTTAGAGAAAAAAAAAAAAGAGAACTGCCACGTATGCAGTAGCAAACCAGCCAAAACCGAGCGGCGACCACTTTCCCACAGCTGTAGGGGCTGTCTGGCATCCATTCCATTCATAAAAACACTGCCGCGCGAGCGACCCGGTCATGAAGTGTACTGACGACGCGACTCGCACAAAGTTCAAAACGTTTACCACGAGAACCAATTTCCGGGCTGCAGGAAGGAAAGGAGGGATTTTGTGCTGCCCGGTTTTCCGGGCTGCAGGAAGGAAGGGTAGGATTTCTGCAAACCAGAAAAACCGGGTTGTAGGGATGAAAGAGTTAAACTGCCACACACAAAACAAGCAGTGTCCCGGTCTTGGGATGTATGTATCAAAAGAACAGATCAATGTTCCAGACCGGGAATGTGTGGATGGAAAGAGTCTCACTGCCACACACAAAACAAGCACAATGGAAAAGGTTAGAATATGTGAACAGAGAGAGAGTATGTGGACAGAAAGAGAGGCATAATGTTGCAGGTATGGAATGTCTGGACAGACAAGGTAACCCGCCACACAAAACATTCATTCACCTAATGTTGCTGTACACTGATCTTCTCGTTCACCGTTCTGGCAGCTTCAGGAATAACTCAATTTTAAATGAAGAAAAAGAAACAAAACTTGTTTATCCTTTGTCAACGACAGTCAATCTTATTTGTTCTGAAATGAAACATTAGTTTTTCTGCTTTTTAAACAAAAGTGTATCCGTTTTACCTTAAGTTTTCTTCTTTATCACCTTTTTTTGCAGATCGCATTCAAGGGCAGGACCCACTTCAGTATTCTGGTAGCAAATTTTGTCTGTGCAAATGGAATACCTGTATACTGCACTGTTCAAGCACTAAACACCAACATGGTAGAGCACACAATTTTCGTAGAAGTATGTACCTCTAGTTCCTTAACCCTTTCACTGCCATAGGCGCCTTTTGGCGACGACTTGGCAGAGCGCCAAAGGCGCTTTTTGGCGACAAAGTAGGGTGACCTAACTCCCGATACTCTCACGATCCTAGCTCATGAGATAAAAAGCCAGCAATAAACGTCATAGTTGGGGGATCGTCTGGCCCATGCTCACAGCCATTTGCTTTGTCAGAACACTTTTCAGTTCAGTGTTTTATTGACTTTATTCCGATTGTTTTTCCATTCACTATGAGGTCACCACCAAGCACTTTACGTACTCGACCTTGCCGTACATTTATCACAGATCAAGTGCTGGGAATATTGAATAGACGTCGGGTTGGTTGTTCCTAATACAGATGAAGAAGACCCAGACAGTCACGAGTAAAGAACGATAGTGAGGGCTTGACCGAATTATTCCAACGTGAAGCGTTGGACCGTGGCCAAATTGTTATGAGAGGCTGATAAGACGCCCACTTACTACCCTACCGTGTGTGCCCCAGTGTGTTTTGCGTTGAGCCAGCCAGCACTGACTGACCGTTCACTAACTCTATGTGAGCGAGCGAACTAAGACTTTAGGCAACGAACTTCACACACACGCTATGGGCCGACTCTTGCTGGTCAAGGTTGAAGGGGGCGTGGCCAACTGACACGTGAGAGGCGAGTAGCACAGACCTGTTTCGAGTGGGTGTACAGCTGATTATATAGATCAAGTGAATGGCAAGGGTTCAGAGACCAACAGGCACATGAATGACTTTTGTGTTCAAAAAAAAATATATATATATATATTACTGTTGAGAGTGAAAGGGACGTGTGTGTGTGTGTGTGTGTGTGTGTGTGTGTGTGTGTGTGTGTGTGTGTGTGTGTGTTCCCTTTTTCTTTCTTACATGTGTACCAGTTAGGCATAAGAATGTGTGTGTGTGTGTGTGTGTGTGTGTGTGTGTGTGTGTGTGTGTGTGTGTGTGTGTGTGTGTGTTTGTGTTCCCTGCTATTGGAGTAGTTGTATTTGTGGCTGTTTCATGCACTTTTCTGTTGGAAATACCATACTTTCTGGTCTTCAGTTGTGAGTGGAGTATTTTTCCTCCCTTGTTCAGAGTTTGTTGGCATCTTCTTTCTTTATTTTTTACGCTTAGAAGAAACATAACATTCTTTTTTTTATTTTGCATTTTTTTTTTGCACTTGAAATCACTAAAAAATTGAAAATGTTGTTGACTTACCATTACTAACATGTTATGATATCATAAAAGTACAGTGTATCTCCTCCATTTTACAAAAAATAGCATGAGAATTGGTTGTTTAGTTCCAGAGATATCCGCGTTTCACATATGCTGGTATACAATAAGAGCTTTTTTGGAAAAATGGCTGGCGATGGGGATTTATGCAAAATAGAATGTCTGGCGGTGAAAGGGTTAACATTATGGACAAGTCAGATCCTACCACTACTGCTACAATGGCAAGGGAACGCTGTACAGAAAAAGAGTCAAGCAGTTATCTAGCTAACTGACAAAGAAGAACCTGCTGACCCTGTCTCTTCTCTTTACAGTTCTTTCACTTCAACTTTACACCACTACCTCGCCCAAATCATTCAGTGACAAAGCCCAAAGCCCTCACCATCTTTGACGAAGGAGCGCAGATCATCGGAGAAGTCGCGGGAGAGCTGGGGCGGCTCCTCCTGCAGAACTTTGGTCAGGACCTCGAAGTCTGTGCGACAGTTTTTGTATGGGAACTCCCCAGTGGCTAGCTCCACCTGGGATGGGTATGTGCATATTCACACACACACACACACACACACACACACACACACACACACAGAAATAATTTTACAATGTCTGTATATAAAAATGAGCATACACAGGCAAACACTTCAAGTCTGCATACCCACAGACACATACACCTTGTTACTTTTACAAATACACATGCACGAGAACATTCATTTTTGCAAAAACAATGTCTGCAATAATAAATAAACAAAATCTGGTTCTTACCTTTCTAGTTGGAACAAAATTCTTCATCTAAACATGTGGAAAAATTCTTGACAATGATCAAACAGACATCTTATTTAAAACTATTCATGATCCCTCCCCCTCCTTCCCCCATTCTCCATCCCCAAACACAGCAACACCCAAGGTCACTAAACCCTTTCCACTTGGCAGCTCATTCCAACTCATACTTGCCTACTCCTCAAAATGAATTTCAGTAGCACTGATTTCAAATTTCAGTAGCACAGACACAAAATCAGCAGCATTCGTTTTTTTCTTTTGAAACAGTTTATGGAAAGAGTTGGTCAGGGTGTCATAATCAGCTCAACCTATGCATAGAATTTACTGACACGTTTATTGAAATGGTCAAGCACCATCACAGGCAAATTAAAATCAGCCACAATGTCCACCATTCCTGTTTTGGCACTAATTACATCAAGTTCATGATTTGTTTCTTTCGACGTCACATTTGCTGCTAAAAAAAAACATTAGCGGTTTCAGAGTTTTGATTTCTTTCATTTTCTTTTCCAAAGCTGCCGCATTCTTTTCGTGATGCGGACCTTCAATGTGTCTGTTTATGTCGTCTATACCGCCATGTTTGACAGAAAATGCACTGTCACAAGTCATGCACTTTGCTTTTGAATCGTCAGAGTCCAATTTCACAATGAAGGGAAATTTGCCACTGTACTTGTACAGGAACTTCTGTGTGATGCCGACGCTTTTTTTGATACATTTTCATCGGCATCACCAGTTGACACATCCATTCGCTTTTCTCTTTGTATTAGACGCCATGTTTCTCGAAACTTCAATTACTTGCGATATCCAGTTTAGTACTTCAGCTTTCAAAAGCATCATTTGCTTGAATAACTGAGTTTAACGTCCCTCTATAGCAGAAGCCGTTGGAGACATATGCTATTCATCTTCTTGATGAAGTCGGGGTTTTATGTCCCTTTTACAATTCAGTGTTGTGCTTCTGCTTTCAAAAGCATCGTCTGCTTCAACTCGCAATCGTTTCCTCTACATCTCTGTTTTAAGTAAATTTTGTTGAACAATGTTTTTACTGTAATGAAAAAAAAAATATCTGTAATCGCCATAGCTACTTCATTTTTTTTTTTTTAATTGCCGTAGAAAATACGGAAGTTCCGTAGGGGTAGGCATGTATGCCAACTCCACACCAAAACACAGCAGTTCACAGGTAGGTCTTATTCTTCCACACTGCACTGCATGGTCCAACTCTCCCCAAACACATCCACACCCAAGTGGGTTCTGTCCTGCTACATTTCTTCGTTAATTCAAATGCTCCCCCAAAGACACAACAACCACCTCCATGCAGTTTCCTTTTAAAATTTCACCACCCCCCCATTCCAACTGCCTCCAAAATGGTAATGGTAATGTTTACAGCCCAGCTGACCGCAAAGGGCCATATCAGGGATGTGACCGCGTTGAGGTCAACTCACAAGTCCGCCTCCAAAAGACAACCATCATGACTACCAGAAACATACCACCCCACACATCATCAACTGTGATTTTCTCATCATCAACTCCTCTAAAAATTAACAAGACTCTGTGAACCTTCTGTAACCCATAGGGCAGTGAGAATCTTAATCTAAGGACCAAAATATAGTCACTGAAAAAGAGAACAAAAAAAAAAAAAAACCAACACCAAAGAAGTCTTTGTCACTCACCAAAGAAATACCTAAACTCCACACATCTGCTCTGATGTCGTAGTCTGGTCGGCTGGGGTCCGGAGGGTCAATTCTCTCTGGCTGAAAATCACAAAAAGCCAGTTCACTGGATCAGCCTAAAGATCCTGCTTCACTGTCACCTTTTCTGAAGCCACTGATGCAATCTGCAGACAATCTACAAAGGTTGAACTGGCTTTCCCTTTTCCTCAATGCATGATTTCTAATAAGCCTCCAGCAATCCAACGTCCATTTCATTAACAGACATTTATGGAACTATCTACTTGATCTGACTACCTACCAATGTATCCATAACACCAACAAATACAGCATAGTTCCAAATGTTCTTTCATTTCACTATGTAACAAACGTCAAAAACAAGGCGCATATGCAAGCATGACGAGGCGCAAATTTTCACAAGAATATAATAGTGCCTTACTACTTTTCATCCCCCACTCCTCCCTACCACTCTCCTACCTTTTTATTCCCCCACCCCCCCTCCCAACCCAGTGCCCCCATCCATTCCTCCTCCTACTGACCGCCATGTAAGCAGCACACCCAGCGCTGCGTGTCTTGGCCTTGGAGTCCACCAGGCGGCCGCTGATGCCAAAGTCGCAGAGTTTCACTGTGCCGTTCACGTCCAGCAGCATGTTGGAGGGTTTGACATCTGAAAACAGGATCAGGGATGTGTGTGTGGGATTTATAGGAAAAAAAAGCTCTAGTGGCCCCAATACAGGGGTTGTAATAATTCTTTTTTTTCTTTTTTCTTTTTCGCTCTTCTGGTTGTTTACCTAAATACAGGAAAAAAACAACAACAAAAACAAATAAAAAGAAACTAACAGCAATAGCCACAACTAGAAATTTGGCATAGAGCAAGCTGAAAAATAAAATGAATTAGATAAACACATAGAAAAAAAAAAAGAACTTCACTGCATCATCATTGCATATGGGTTGTAACAATTCACGTTCCCTGCAGACAAATTACTATCCCGCTGGATGGGTCAAATCGACTGACAAAGATGAAGTTTACACACACCAGACAAGGAAATCCACTGGATCTGAACGCCATCCCTTCACATTTTCACATGGTTGCTGTCAATGTTACGGCAAAGCAAGTGTTTCAAAAACGCCTTTCTTCTTTTTTTTTTTTCTCCTTAGAAATTAAAAAGCACCTTTACTCATTTCAGCGTAGCTTTCACATCTTTTCAGCCAACTGCCAGCGGAATGGCTAACCCTTCATGTGACTTGAGAGGCATATTTTCCAACAACCGAGAGGAATATGTGAAAGTAGAAAGGAATCTATTCTCTGCATCACAACCCAAACTAAAACACTTTTACCTTTTCAAATCATTTCTTTTCTTCTCCTCATAAAATCTTTTCTTGTGTGTGTGTCTGCTGCATTTTCTTTTTCATTGCTGCGTCAATCTCTACATCACCATGACTATGGTAGCATGGATCCTCTGAACAGCACATCTAAACGATTTACCTCTTGAGAAAAGCTGGAGTGGATTTCTTTTTTTTCTTTTTTTTTTTTTTTTTTTATATATATATATATATATACACACACACACACACATATATATATATATATATATATATATCTGTCTCAGATAAAACCGTCACTGATTTCACTTTTGAAACATGGCTCCTTCTCATATTTCAGGACTATCTATGTCCTCATGCAGGGTTCATACAGATTTCCATACCAAAAAAAAATTAAGGACTTTTGGAGCAACTTTTTTTTTAATTTAAGGATTTACTTCACGGATAATTTTAAGAAAAATAATAATGAAATTCAGACACAAATTAAATCATTTGCTTTTAGAACTCACATCGTGGATCCTCTGTGAGCACACATTTTAGGAATCTCAGCTGTTATTGTTAATATCAGTGTAGATAAAAAATGTTTGTTTGTTACACTACAGCAAAGCAAAGTAGGATTCTCACTTCTTGTGATCAACTGACAAAAATGTTTGAAAATGTTCGCTGTACACAACATATTCTCCAATCTTGCAGTCAACAAAAAAATGTTTGTTTGCCTAACTTCTGTAAGATTTCAGTTCTTTTCATACATGTTTGTTTGAAGTCACTGAGGGTAAAGGCCTCTGTAACTAAAAACTCTACACGTCACAACACTGGGGGCATAAACACCAAAACACTGAGAGGATGCAAGTTTTTCTTTCTCCACACTGAAACTGTCTGGCAACTGCACAGTCCAAGAACATTCGCTGGAACAGATTTGAACTGCTTTCACAGCAACGAATGCTGTAACGACTTGTCACTACTTCTAAAATCCTCAGTATTTCAGATTTCATTGCCACTGTTTTGGTACGGCTCTGGCTGTTCACTGACATCTGAGCTGGAGCAGAACTGTTGGTTGATGAACTGCAGAATGGTTAATTGCTAGAAGTGATGGGTTGGTCGCTCGTAGAATTAAAAGAAAACAAACAAAAAAAAAACCCTTCAAAACACGAACTGCAGGATATGAAATCTTCATCAGGTCGCAGTGATTTTCCTTTTCTATGGCTATTTACAGCCGATTCTCCCATTGAACAAATGTCCATGATCTTCTTGCAAATGCGGCAGAAGGCCTTGCTTCTGTCTCCACCTGGGTCTGCCTGCAACCATTCTTTGTATTCGTCTTTTTCCAGCCAAACCATGATAGACAAACACTTCCCTGGCATGCTGACTTCTCAATTTAAAAATGGTGGAACATTCATTTACATACATGCATGTGTAATAAAGGCCGGTAACTCTGGTGTTTTGACCTATAGCAGACGACGTATCGGTGAGATCGTCGATTTTAACTCCGACTTCCTTTTTTTTTTTTTTAATTCAATTTCAAGTTTTTTTTTGTGTGTTTTTTTTTAAACAAACTCAACATTTTAAAGACTTTATTCAAAATCATTGGCAGTGACAAAATTCAAGGACTTTTTAAAGACCTATCTGCAAAAGCCTGATTTTTAAGGACTTTTAAGGCCTTTAAAAGTATGCCCTCAAAAATTAAAGACTCTTAAGGACTGTACGAACCCTGTCATGGTGTCTTGGTCCATGGAAGACAGAAATCATTGTGTTTTCGTTCAAGTTTTTTTTTTCTTTTTTTTTTTTTTTTTGGTCCAAGTTCAGAGTTCGGGTCAAGCTGGGCATCGAGACATTGTGACAACCTCTGAACAAAACTCTGAGTCCAAGAGGCAGACAGCACACCCCCAGCATAATGTTACTAAAACTGGATTGAACAATACGCATACATTTTCTTCATGCTCAGAGTCAAACTACGCTCATGCTCTTTTTTTTTTGGCGTATGGTGGAACAGATCAGATTCATTTTTTGGTATGCTGGCTGCGGCAAAGGAAGTCAATGAAAGATGCCAACCGAAACTTCAGCTGAAACGGTAAAGTGGCTCTGTGTGAACAGAGCAATCACAAAACACAGCTTTCCTTTATTGGATGGAATTTCAAGGGATCAAGAGGGACAGCGGAATGAAGAGAATCCCAGCGGGATGAATTCTGCTCAAAACGGAAGGCTTGGCAGGACTATGCCCACATCAGGTCACGCTTCACGGCTTCAACCACATGTTTTCATTGTGTTGCTGTTGTTGTTTTTGCTGTTTTCCTTCTCCAAAAACCTTCTATTCCTGAGGGAAATCTGCCAAATACAAAGACATAACATCTATAAAGAGGAGAAAGCGGTAAATATCAACTAATAAGAGCCTCCACAAAAGCATGCAACCCCAGGCTTATGAATCCTTCCCTGGACAAAGGACACCTGAGTCTCCCTCTGAGACAATGTCACAGTCTTTTCTGGTCAGTTGAGCTATCTGGTGCATTCTCATCATCCCCTGCTAAAGATCTGTATTCTGGTCAGTGGTACTGTATACTTACACAAAACATTTCCTCATACTTTCCTCGTTTTTTTTCAACCTTTCGTGAGTTCTGTTCCCAGAAATCTAGAAGCTTCATCACTCAAACATCAGTCCTATGAACAACACTGTACCACCTGAAGAACATCTGCTCAAATACTATCTGGCAGAGATACACACTTGATGGAGCAAAAACGATATTGTACTTTGCAAAGTATGTTTGTATGCTGAATTGTAATCCTACACTGGAAGCATGCAGCCTGAAGCATCACTCCCAAACTCAACCATATGAACAACACTACAAAATCTGATGAAGACCTTCTCAAATGCTACTGTGCAGAGCTACATATGTGCTGGAGCAAAGACAACAGTTTGTACTCTGCAACGCAGAATCATAATCCTATGCTACACCAAGTAGCTTGAAGCTTGAGAAACAGTGTCTATTCCCGTGACACTGCAGATTTATTCTGAAGTCTGTAATTTCTGTGGTCTGTTGAAAGGCACACCAATTTCAGGCTAAAACAAAGGCTAGTGTGCAATGATTCACAGTAATTTCTGTTAGTATTTACTCCATTATCTGAAAATGAAATGTTGGAGAGTTCACTGCTCACAAAATGTCAAAAAACAAAGGAAAAAATTTCACACTTCATTATCATGTATTTCAGTTTACTTGCGAGTCAGTGAAAGTGTTCTATCTCCTTTGCATTGGCAGTGAATACATTTTCTTTCCGCAAAAGTCATAACAAAAATGTCAAAACGTCAACTGTTCACAAGACTTATTATTTCCTAAACCATGACATTGTAAATGTGCACTAAATGCATATTCTATTCCACTTCCTTTTGACGGGGTACCTAGAATGCATAAACATTCACTGGGAATTGAAAGGCAGCACCAAGAACTAAACAAAATACGAGTTTGTTGTGTCAGAAGAAGATGCAATAGAAAATCTTAAGTATTTTTTGTTAAATTCTAGCTCAAGGTATTGCATTTTAAAAATATTTCACTTTCATGTCATTAAAAAAAATGTCCAAATGATTAGAGACTTGGCTCACCTGATTAAACATTTTCAGAGCCAACATGTAATTTTCTCACCAACTCAGTCAAGCAAGTAAACTTCATTCATTTCAACTCATAATGAATGCCAGTTAATCAATTTAAGACTTCAACAGCCACCACCAGCCCGATCAGGATTCAGGCTAGTGCTGTTACTTCAACGATGTACACTATCCCATACTTTGAGCCATGTACAGATCTTTTTGATTTTGCTTTAGCAGATATTTCAAAGACATACAGCACATCCTAAACATTCCATAAAAGCAACACTGACACATATCCCAGCAAAACCTTCCATCAACACAACGCAGACACCAGCCATCATCACCAGACTGTGAGAACTCACCACTGTGAATCACCCCATGTCGCTCCTTGAGGTAGTGTAATGCTTTCACAATCTGTCAACAGAATGCTCAACATGTTTCAACTACATACCCAAATTCCCTGAATACCCTGAATGAAGAAAAAAAAAAAAAAGTTCTGGAAGAAATGAGACATAACTTTTTATAACACACTTGAATCACCTGACTGTTTTCAATACAATTTTTAAAAAGGTTGTTTTGGAAGAAATGAGATGCAACGATAGCAGGCTTTTTTTTTTTTTGTTTTTTTTTCCCCAATTTTTTTTGTTTGTTT
>JADBJO010000947.1:417925-420425 GCA_016801955.1 Conus betulinus
CACACACACACACACACACACACACACACACACACACACACACAGAGCTCCATCCACACAAGAGAGTACATGCCCCTCTCTTTCCCCATGGCATCCTACAGCCCCTATTCCCTACCTCCTATACCCCCCTCCACCTTAGTGAGACGTCGCACAATCCTTCTGTCCTTGGAAGACATCTCACAACTACTCCTTTCATACAAGACATCAAAATGCTCCTCTTCCCCATACACATCACAGAATCCCTCCTTCCCCACATGACATCACACAGACCCTCCTTCCACTCGTCACCCCTTCTTTCCCACATCACACAGATCCTCCTTCCACTCATCACGCCCCTTCTTTCCCACATCACACAGACCCCCCTTCCCCATAAGACACCCCCCCCCCCTCCCCTTCCTCAAATCCCCCCCACGCCCCTGTTTCTACCCCAGAAGACAACACACTGACCTTCCTTTCCTACATCATACAATTACTTCCCTGTATCACACACACCCCCCCCCCCCCCCCCTCCTCCCTTCCAAACATGATGTTACTCAACCCCTCCTTCCCACCATAACATCGCACAACCCTCCTCCCCTGCTAGACATTACACAACTCCACCTCTACCCATCTCCTCTCATCACCACACACACAATCTTTTCCTTCTCGTGGGTGGGAACAAAGACTTTAACAGCTACATCAAATAAAAAAAAAAAAAAAAAGAGTTGCTAGTGTAAAAGTGAGAACTTCAGTTGAGGGAAAGGTTTCGATGCTCTTTTCCAAACCATGCCACTGAAAAAACTGACAATTGTTGCTGAGGATTGAGTGTGCACAGTTTACTTGCAGTTAAGGGAACGGTTTCAATGCTCCCTTCCAAACCACACCACCATAAAACTGAAGTTGTTGCCGAGGCTGAGTGTGCACAGTTTTTGATGGCTGTGGACGGATGGAACTCACGTAAACAGAACTTCTCTACAGTGACACACTACGACAAAGAGACTAATCAGCCGCTGTGCACAGAAGTCATAATCCAGTCCAGTCTACATGAACTGATCAAGCCAGTAACATAAAAAAAAGAGAAAAAAAATTTAATCAAAATTCAAACCTACCTCTTACGTTACAAAATATTGTATTGAGCAAGTTTTCTGGTTCATTTCAGTTGCATAATACATTTCAGTTGCCAGTGACAACCACATCGTCAGGTGTTTTGTGCTCTTCACCCCCCCCCCCCCCTCCCAGGTGATTGTACCTGAGAAGTTACAAAACAAAAATAAACAAACAAAAAACCCTAAGATATCCCAAGTTTGCCTCCTCACACTATGTCCTTTAGTTTTCTAGACTATCCTGTCTTGTTCCCATGAGCCAGGACATGCATCCTAAACATCAGAATTTTCAGACGAAAACACTTGTGATCATTTATACATTAACACTGTACTAAATTCAGTCATCTATAGTGACCAACTTCCGCCCAAACCCTCCACACACAGACCTTGACTGCCATCATCATGGACGTGGGTTTGTGTAGCATTCTGACCACCTGTCCACACGTGCCGTGACCCAGCTCCCCTTTCGACTCCAGTTCTGCCACATCTGTGCGAATTTTCTGAAAGCAACACGACCAGCACAGGTACAATACACTGAAAAGCAAAAATTATAACATCCTACATTTAAACAAAAGAATACGAAATGATAATGACAGGAAAAAAAAAATGAATATGAAAGTGTGATTCTTTCACAGGGAAGGTAAAGATTTACATATCAACAAGACCAACTTTTTTTTTTTTTTTTTTTCCAATTTCACAAACCGCATTTTTCCTTCTTATGTCTTTTTTTTTTTGATACTATGTTAACATGATGTGCCTCTATGGAAGCATCCATGTTTTGTTCAATGTCAATGAAAAAAGAGATCTGTATGGCAGCTTTTCAAAGTCCTGGTTTTTTGTTGTTGTTGTTGTTGGTTTTTTTTCCGTGTTTCTACTCAATTAAAAGTGAGAAAAAGGAAAAGAACAGTACATCAACATGCCGATTTAAAACAAACAGCAGTTACTCACAGTGAACATTAACAACTGTTAACTGAAAGGAAAAACACGTACCTGTCCGTTCAGAGATAGAATCCCAGACTGCTTCATAATCTCCTCCAATCTTCTGGTCAATCTCTGCACTGCAATACAGAAAGCCGCAATGCCATTCAACACTTTTTAAACATTATCAAATTCATAATATTTCATAAATTAAAATCGAGAACAGTCAAGACATATTCCAGCATGTAAGATTCAATTCAAAACCTTGGCGCAACTAAGCTGGACTAAAAACAAACAAACAAACAAAAAAAAAACAAACAAACAAAAAAAAAACATAAGTCCTTTGCAAAGGCTGAACCTTTATTCTTTGATTAAACAACATGTGACATGTCAAACTGGCACAGTCTAACTATGACAGACAGACAGACAGACAGACAAAACGAGTGGCAGAAATACAGAGCATGACAGATGGACACACATAAACTATCATAAAAAGACAG
>JADBJO010000947.1:425425-435425 GCA_016801955.1 Conus betulinus
GATGCTGGTAAACTCTAGCCGAGATGGATCTCTTCAGTTTTTCGCCGAAGGCGCCAGTTGGAAGTTATCGGTTTTATCGCTGGCAGACTTGTGACACAAGCCTTTCGGCGGTTCGCTATGTTAGAATAACATTCTTGAATGTATATTCATGACCAAACCTATGATCCATGTTCTTTAACAACAAAGGCAAAATGCTGAAAAGAACAAAGTCTGAGAACAGGATGTGGGAATCCGAGAAACCAAAATAAAAACAAATGAAATCGAGAGGTAATAATAGCGTTTTGAAACACAAAGCAAAAGGATATATGACAAATCAAATACTTACACAATCTAGGTCGTCGAGGACTAGGAGATCCGGTATCGGCGTTTCGTGTTCGCCTGTCATCTTCAAGCGATCTGTTTTCGGCCATAAGCCGTGCTGGAGATCGTCCAGCCTACTTAGAAATGAAGAAGTCGACATTTTGGATTGTGGTCACATGATACAGTGTCGGGTCTAAAATTAATGTTTTGATAGTTTCGTAATGGTATTGTGCAATGTGGTTTAAGAGAAGATTCATCATAAAACGTGTGGTCAAATACAAAACAAATAAACTAGAGCTTGACAGTAAATTATACAATATCTACAAAAAGACGAATAAGGAAGCAGAACAACAATATTCTGACAGAACAGCCATATGGGTACAGCTCTGCTTTCGATTGTTGTCGTCTGCTAATTACACCGACGCGAGTGGTCTGCTGCATCGACGTTTGCTGCGAAGGTTTGGCAGTTGGTACCTTGCTTGGCCTTGCCTGTCTTACTCCTCTGGGGGGGGATGTTGAGGCAGTAGTCACTGATAGATGGTGGTTTTTCCCATGCGCCACCCACTCACCGAATGCTGCTGACATGAATAGGCAAAGGGGATATTTACTCATGACGATGGGTCTTCTCTCACTCGTCTCGTTGTTCAGCTGGCTGGCTGAACGTTTTTATGAGTGTGGAGGGTTTGCTCTTGCTAGATCGTGGCGCGATGCGCGAAGACCCAGAGAGAGAGAGAGAGAGAGAGAGAGAGAGAGAGAGAGAGAGAGAAGACAAGACAAAATTCTTTTTATGAGGATAATAGATAAGCACTGATGTGCTTTTTACATCCAGTCCTCGCCCTGAGTAGAGTCAACAATGCAATGTAAAATGAGGCAATAAAAGAAGCATGTAAAAGTGGCTAGAACAAAAATTAGATACGGAATTATTTTAAGTAATTGAGAGAGAGAGAGAGACGCAGGAGCGAAAGGTGTGAGAGAGAGAGAGAGAGAGAGAGAGAGAGAGAGAGAGAGAGAGAGAGAGAGAGAGCATACATGGCTATTAGATATACAATTAAAGAGATTAGCTGCTGTTCATCTTCCCAGAAGCACGCCACACTTCTTGCGTTACGGTTTAAAGATAAGATGGTTGGGGTGGAGGAGGTGTATATGGGTTTGGGGGTGGAGAGGAGAAAGAGAGCGGTGAGAGGGGTTATGTCCAGACAGAGAAAAAGGGATCGAGTGTCACCATGTAGGCAAGCACAACCTCAAAGTCGCAGCAACACAACCAATCAACGTGTTACGACGAATCGCTGAAAAGATATCGCTTTCATGTTTCTTGGGCGGTTCTCCCTTCATGCCCCCCCCCCCCCCCCCCCCCCCCCTTTCCCTTGCCGAGAATCACTAGATGCTCAGTATAAGAGTCACTGAAGCATTCATCCCCGGGCAGGCCGGAAGATCGCCTTCCATGTCTCCCCAGAGACATTATCCCTCTGAACTTTACGCTGATTCCACAGAATCTTTGTGGTCTCAGCTTTAGACAGCATTGGATTTAGAGGAGACATCAAACCTTCATGATCGAGGTCACAGTGAAAACACAAGGATTCAAAGGGTTTGAAAAAAATAAAACTTATATGATAGTATATGTGTATGATGAAGACGTGCTGTCTGATTTCAAGTACCTTTTGGTCCAAGACTTCGTGGTTTACCAGCTTCAAATATTTCTTTCACTGAAAGATGGATATCCCCCCCCCCCCCCCCCCCCCCCCCCCCCATTTTCAGTTAAAAAAAAAAAAAAAACCTTGATAGCTGAGTGCTCTGGAAAAAGCAACTGTTTTAAGGATAATGAAATTTAGGTGTAGTGTTGAAAAGTATAATTTTGTACCCAGATCCAATGAGCAAAATAACATTCATTGGCGGAAAGCACTGGGATAGAGAATAATTATTAAGTCAGTCGCTACACAGTAATGAAGGCTGTGACAGATCCATCATGGCGATCAGTAGCAGTCGAAAGATTCTGGTGTGTGGAGTAACGGATTCATGCTCTTCGTGGACATTACGCAGAGAAGCCGGCTGCCCGCACGAGCCTTACCTCTCCACCGGTAGACCTCCAGCCTCTGGCAGAGCTTGTTCCTCAGTAGAACTGCATGGGGGCGTGGTTGTGCTGTGTTGTTTTGAGAGACGGTTTCATCGCATGATGGACAAGAGGCGAGCGGTTGATGGAATCCGGGTTTCCAGGCCCGGATCCCAGCCACAGAAGTTGGAGCAAGGGGATTTGTAAGCTCGTCAGCCTACGATCTCACAAAAGATCGGGATTTCAGGGTGAGAAGAGGACCAGAAAGAACTCTGAAGACAATGGCAGAGGAAGCCTAAGAGAATTCCAGCTGGATATGGTCGAGGAGGAACAAAAGTGAACCTCATAATGCTTAACATTTATCAACTTAGAACAGGTGTCTCGTTAGCAGTAGGGTAAGACAACCGTTTAAAAAAGCACGTCTTCAGACGCTCCCCCCCCCCCCCCCCCCCCCCCCCCCCCCCACCCCCCCCCCACCCCGCCTCCCTTCCTCCCATCCGAAAGTTGCTGGTTTGAATCCCGGCAACGCCAGGTGGGAAAAAAAATGGCAGTAGAAGGGCATCTGGGAGTCATGACCCGGATGCGGCCCGGCTTCCTAAGAGTGTAAGGAGTGCAGGGCCCAAACACTTGTCTGAGGGTTTCTCTCTCTCTCTCTCTCTCTCTCTCTCTCTCTCTCTCTCTCTCTCTCTCTCTCTCTCTCGCTGAAGACCTTCTTTAGTCAAGCTGTCCCTAAAGTTTCTTCCCATTATAATGGATAAGAAAGACAAAGATACACCGAAGGTGCGAGTGGGACCCACAGAAGTACTGTGCCCAAATGCCGACCCAACCAGCCGGGAGCAATCATGCGCAGTGTTGTATCGTGGGCAGTGTTGCAGCACAGCAGGTGCTCTGCTATCGTTTTAGTTGGCGCATCTCTTCGGTTATCCCGTCAACTGACGTCATAAAATGTCATTCGCTGGTTTGCGCCTCAAAGGATTATTTTCCCCCACCCCCCCCCCCCCCCCCCCCCCCCCCCCCCACCCCCCCTTCCCCCCCCCCCCCCACCTCCCCCCTATTCATTTGATTCATATGACTCCCCCAGTAAGCATTTCTGAAAACATTTTTTTTTTTATTGTTTCTTGTCGAGAGTTTGCTGTGGCCTTCTTCTAAATGCACGCGTCTGTAGCCTACCTCTGTGTATGCCTGTGTATCTGCACATTAGAAGCTGATCTGGGATACTGGAGAAAAAAAATCCTTACGTTCTATCAGGCAAGGATTCTATAGTCAAGACCGTCTGATAGACGTCCAACTCTGGAGCCGCTCGACAGTCACATGAGTGTTTAATAGAGTAGGTTTGCCTGATCTACCTTCGCCAAGAGTCAGTTTTCACCTATATGTCTAGTATTGGTTTGTCTGTCTGTACTGTCTGTCTTCTGTCTGTCTGTCTGTCTGTCTGTCTGTCTGTCTGTCTGCAACAATACACAAAAACTACTAAACCGATTTTTTTTTTTTTAAATGAAACTGAAGATGGAATGTGAGCTGTGGACAAAGTCATTATTTTTTTTTTTTTTTTGCGCGGATCCGAATCAGAGGGCAGATAAAAAAAATTGCTAGTTAGAACATTTTTTTCTCTTCCTCTCCTCCTCCTCCTCCTCCTCCTTCTTCTTCTCTTCTTCTTCTCTCTCTCTCTCTCTCTCTCTCTCTCTCTCTCTCTCTCTCTCTCTCTCTCTCTCTCTCTCTCTCTCTCTCTCTCTCACAATTTCTGTACATTTCTCAAGAAATAATGCAGGGAGCGTCATGTGAAAGAAGTCAGACTTACGTACCTGCATGCCTACGAACATTTTGGAAGATATGGTTCCGATCTGGATCATGAGCCCGGATCCAGTGAAGAAAATAGCATTCATAAGTAGGTGGGTCCGGGTCGGAGCATATCTATAAAGTCACTGCGCACTAATGAAGTGAGTTAGGAAGCGGCTGACAATCGTCACCAAAGTGTAGCTGAGACAATGAGGAGTTGAGTATAACGTGTGTTGATGTATGTGTGATGGGTTTGTTAAGAGAGCCACGGTGGATTGAGGCAAGATGCGATTGAAATTAAGAGGACTGTTCGACACTGGCGAGGTCTGCGCTCACCCGGGCGCCATTCAGGGTTTGTTTGTGTTCTTCTGTAGGGCTTGATTTGACTTGATGGGTGAGATTTATGTCCTGCTGTTCGGAGGCCTTTAAGGAAAAGGTTACCCAGACTGTAGTCTGTGTAGTTCTTGGCGTTGCTGTCCTTGGTAGTCGATGTTGTTGGTCATCTGCTCACTATGAAAGCCTCCTCACCAGCCCTTGTAAATCCCTTCTCAGGGCCACAGGTATGGATCCACACGACTTAGTTTTGGCCAGCTCGAATAGAAAACCCTAACTGATCGCATCCACCACACCCCCCCCCCTTACCTCCCCCCTCCCCCCCTCCGGCTGGTAAGCCAGAGGACAACACCCTGTAAGGCCTGATTGTTTGCTTTATAACCCTCCCTCACCATACCCCAGCCCCTTCCTCCACCTATGCATGCAGTGTTCGATCGTGACTATCGCTGGCTCTTCTCACTGACACAGCTGCTACGCCGCTCATTTCCACCACTTCCACAAACAAAATGAACAACCACATTCTGAGCCATCCTGTCACAGTCCACGCCACACAGCTCGCAGTGGTCAAACACTAGCGCGCTGTGCCCACCTGAACATACTCCCTGTTGCTGCATGGTCTCTTCCCCGTTGTCTACAATTTCGCCTGATGCGATTCAACACACGCAGGAATGCACTCCCACTCCATTCCACTTACATGCAGCAACTGAAGACCGTCACTAAACGTCACGAAGCCTTGCAGCATGAGCATCTCCGTCAGAAGGGGGGTCCAACAGGTGAACACCACACCAAGTCTATCACCAATAGCAAGAAAGTCAACAAACGTTTGGAAATCGCGTTGCCTGACATTTTGCCTGCATTAAGATTTTATAGAACCAAAAGAAAAAGAAATGGAAAATGACAATCTTTAAACGGCTCAATCTATGATTCTCCTTCTTTCTATTCATGATCCCCCCTTTTTTTTTCCCCCTTTGATGCAAACAAGTTAAATGTTGTCTGTAGGGGTTAGGAATCAGAAAAAAAAAAAAATCAGAATTCTATGCTGTTTTGTTATTCAGTTGGCCAGTGTCGGTGCTTGAAAAAAGGTTTTCATAATTAACCGAAATATTGCAACTTATTCATGGACGTTGTGTGGCTTCAGCTTTTTATCTTCTCCCAGAAATCTTTGTTTGAATTATGTCACACTCTCCGTTATTATTTTCGTTGTATTTCAGTATACTATCACAGAGTGATATACATACGAGCACACACACACACACACACACACACACACACACACACACACACACACACACACACACACACACAGCCTGAGAGACATTCTGAGCCTCTCCAGTGTCATGCCCTCCTCCCCCGAGCAGTTACATCCGGTCATTCTACCTACCCAGGATGGACCGAGCCATTGATTGCCTTGATCTATAGCGTGACGCCTGAGAGACACTCTAAGCCCCTCCCTCCCCCTCCCTCCCCGAGCGGTACATGCGTTCATTACCTACCCGGATGCATTGGCATGCTAGGTCCCCTCTCCTGCTCCCCCCACCCCTCACATTGCTACGCCCCTCCCCCTTCCCCCCATCCCTGAGCAGTGGGTCAGTAATGAAAACCAGACCTCGATAATGTCCAGTGCCTGGCGTTCTCTGACTGTGTCAAAGATGATGATGATGATGATGATAATCTTTATTTCCAAGGGTAACAGATAAGCAGACACATGCTTTTTTTTTTTTTTCATTCGGCCCTTGCCCCGTTAAGGGGCTAAGTATGACTAGCGACTAAGACTTACAAAACATTTAACAAACACACATATCTTCATAACATTAAAAAGTTCATTCATTATAGGTAAGGCGTGCCACGCTACACAGTTATTCAACTCACACTCGGGCAAAAGCTATATAAACTAAAGATATCAACTTCACAGAACTCCCCTCCCTGGCATCCTCTAGGTGAGTCAAGGTGTTGCTGGGCCTCTCGGCCTTCGGGCCTGGCCACAGTGATCATGGTGTTAAGGTATGTGAGTTCTGTGTTTTTGTGTATCTATTTTTATTAGTCTAGACAGAGAAGGTCTTAGCTGAGATTTAGATGTCCTGGGAATGTCTATTATAACTTGTAGTTAAAATAAATACATGTGTAAGTTCTAAGAGCCTGTTTGTTGAAAGGATGTTATATTATATTCTGCCTCGTCCTGTCCTCTGTTTGGTATGTTCTGAATATGTATGGAGAAGTTTTTCTAACATTTCACACTGCTCTATCAACCTCACACTAGCTCACGTTCAGCCTCGTATCTCTGAGTGAAGGATTCTCTCTCTCTCTCTCTCTCTCTCTCTCTCTCTCTCTCTCTCTCTCTCTCGATAACGGTATATAGGAATCTTAGTCATTAGTCAGTTGCAGTGCCGATTTATTAACATCCCACAATTACTTGAGTAGATCACCAACATCCCCAAATCATCTAGTAACATCCCTAATACATCAGAGCACAATTCTTTTTGTATTTATAATAGTTCAACGACCCACACACACAATACCCGTTCGTGCGATAGTTGGTGGAGATGGAGTCGATCCTCCTCACCTCACTCTGCAGCCAAGCGTGTTGCCTCTACCTGTACTCTCCCTTGGTATATGAGCTCATCAGGCCGTGCAGTTGTATCAGAACCTACTCAGTTTAATAGGTGCATCGGCATGGATGAATCATTGTCATGGATGAATAATTATCAAAAACTGGTGGTTGAAAAAAAAAAAAAAAAGAAAGAAAGGAAAAGAATTACTCTAGAGCGGTATTATAGCAGAGTTCACAAATGGACCTGCTAGTCAGGCTTTTCAGTTGCACATCGCCGGTGATTCCCTTACCACGCAGTGGGCCGCACGCCTGCGAAAATGTTGTACCGTTAACTCCTCCTCCTCAACGTGCGGCCACTAGGCCCTTAACCGGCGAAAGGTCCGGCGGCGTTGTTTCGGTTCACTGACCCTACACGCGCTCTGTCAGTTAAAGGCGATCTCGGTCCTTTAGGGCTGTGGGCCAGGTGTGTGTATTACGGACAGGATGGACGTTGTCTTAATTTGAATTAGGTTACCTAACTTCCCAGTTTGTTACCGAGTCTGTCATGCACTCCTGCTCACATACCTGTTTGAAAGTAAGTGATAATCACTGTTACAACTGTTCATTTAAAAGCTATAAACAATCATTTGTAACGCTTTACATGATGCCACGTGTTCGTTTTCCTGCCTCACTTTCATTACATGCCCCTCACTTTATGGTGCGTCGCTGTCGTAAAATCGAAGTATTTGTCCCGTTCTCGTTTGCTAGGCACGTTCTATAGTATGTCCTTATTGCCAGTGCACATACTATGCCCGCCACTTTTTTTACTCAAGGTACAGTATATCACTTCTTTTTACTTGTTTGTGCCTCTCATGAGTGTTCAATTTTGCATAAATGCTTTGTGTTTGATCCTGTGAAAATAAGCTGAGCCTGATGTGTACAATCCAAGTAGTTTATTCATGCAGTGATTCGTGTAGTTGAGGGACATCTGTTGAAAAAAAAAGTCTCTCCTGTTAAACTTTGTTACATTTAGCTTTGCGTTGACCCAGTTTTCTAAAAATTCCTTCAAGTAACCAAGACATACTTCAAAAACATACTTACAGAGAACGATAACCTGCACACCTTTCAGAAAACAATGGATAGTAAAACATGTTGCTTGACAAGTTGATCAGATATTAAATGTTTCAAATCGTTCGTTTAAATACTATAAATAAAAGCAGTCATCAACGTGACTCGCTGGCTTACAAAATACATTGATGTGTTTGTTTGCTTTGCATTTTCAATAACGGTTCAACACTATTTACTCCAAATACGTCTTTACAAATAGCATAGTTAATTGCCAAAACAGGAATTCTTTTTGCTCAGTGACGCACGTCACATTTCGTCGTTAATATTCTTGTTAAGAGAAAGGCAGCTCTGCTCCCGCCTCAGCAAGCGGCTAGCCTCCAGTTGTCAGACGACCGAGCGCTCCGAATTAAGTTAACATCATGTCCGCAGTTTAAAAAAAAAAAAAAAAAAAAAAAAAAAAAAAGTGTGAAGCGTTCCGATATACGTATTGTCATTATTGTTTATCTGTCAGCCAAGCGTTCCCTTCCACCCCCCCCGTCACTAACTTTTCAATGGACTGGAATCTACGTGATCCCCACTCTCACCCTCTCCCACCCGCTCCCATGGTTTGTGGTTAGCAAGGCTGGCCAATAGGGTTTCGATGACCGGAGACTGAAATTGATCACACGATGTGTATGTTGGTTAGGGGGTCTGACCATGCATGTGTATAAAACTGATAGCGTCCCGTCAGCTGTTGGTTTGTGCTGGTGTGATTACTGTTCTTTCTCCCTCTTTGTCACCTTGTTATAACTCTTGCATCAGCCTATCGATCTGGAACAATTTCTCTTCTGATTGAACGGCGCTTATGCTGCCTCCCCAAGTCACTACCCACACCCACCCCAAACCCCATTCGGATCCGGTTTTACTGGCGTAACACTGTTGGGAACAATTGTGTAGACTGAGAACGGGTGTCGACCGTGTCGAAGTTCACCGCCCTGACTGACCTATACCCTGCACATTTTTCCCCGTGTCATTGACATGTCAGATCGTCTTGTCGCGTCTTGTTTGTCTGATTCGTCTCGACTGCAACGTCCACGATCAGTGATAAAATAATGCTCCAGTTCTAAACGTACCACGTTTATTATCAGTCTACTTACCGTTCCATGTGTGTAACAGATACGCTTATTACTCTATTTCAGCTGCTAATTAGGCCTATGCTATTGCTATACAATTCAAACGCCCACATTCGTTCGTTTGAATATTCCTGCAAGGTCGGTGTTGTCTCTGTTCGTTTATTGTCATTATTCATGGTCCACCTCCCTTTCCCTTGATCTACGATCGGTTTATTATGGCACACTACTGGGCGCTGACAACCCACTGTACATAATCCTACTCCTCCGCCCACTGCTATTACTCCTAACGGCACGTTACGCCTCATGACTTCACAATACTACATGGCTGCTACTACTACTTATACTACTACTATACGGCGCAAATGCCGCATGACCAAGTGCTACGGTCCAGAATCTTGCCTGCCTCTGTATATATTGTTCTGTTACTCAGCATTGTATTTGAGAGTTATGCGCTGGCGACTCTCCTGCTGGTGATACATCAGGCCCATTGTCAACGTTCAGATGATTTTCATTTGTGCCGATCACTGCCATCTCCCATCCTCATCCCCCCCCCCCCCCCCCCCACCCCCCTCCCCTTTCGTCAAAGACCATTAATCGTAATATTTCTCAAGTACTTTTGTTTCATTCAGTGTTTTGTTTATGTTTGGATATTAACACGACTTTTGAGTGTTTCAGGAACTGCTGCTGAATCAACGGACAATTTTTCCTTTCTACCTCTGCGGCTTATTTTTGTTTCGGAGCGACTGCGCGTTCGTCTTTACGCTTACGTACTTTTCGATGTCAGAATGATGTGACTTCTCACATTCGCACGGACCAACTCACAACTGTATCAATACA
>JADBJO010000947.1:442925-450425 GCA_016801955.1 Conus betulinus
GCACTACCATCGGACATAATAGGCTCAGTGCTGAAATGCGTTGATCTTCAGGATCTTGGCGTGTTTTCTTCTGTGGATGTTAAGGTTGACATGCACTGAGGTGGTTGCTAGCTCCAGAATCTTTCCCAGCATGCGTTTTCCTTACAAATTATCTGCAAAGTCCAGATTATCCATGAGGGCTCATGGGCTGTACTGGATTCTGTTTTTCCAGTGTGTTTTATTGGCCTTTATGATCCAATAGTTGACCGAGAGAAAGAGGAAGCTGACAGCAGGCAGCCTTGCCATACACCAACTTCACCTGGACACTGTTGGTGAGCTTTCATCCATGGGTTTATCCCGCAGATCAGTCCTTCATATATTGACATTGGACAACACAGCACAGTGCTTTCTGTTAGAATCTGTCGCGGGGGATGATGTTGAATGCCTTAGTAAAATCAGTATAACACCACATCATACTGGAATCCTGAATCGTTGGTGATCAGGCATAGAAGGTTACCAGCCGAGTCTCACACGATTGATCAGTCTGAAGATGCGATTCCTGTCACTGAGGATATGGTATTTTGCCAAATACCCCAAAGGTGACAGCACATGACATGTTCGGGGAGTTCAGAGGTCTAAAATGTTCAAGTAACAGGTCTGTAGTTTTTTTTCGGCTATCAACACTCGTTTACACAACGGGCTGCCTACCTGGGTAGTGCCGACTGAAGAGCTGCCAGCTGGCGCTTCATTCAGTCGTTTCCCGTGTCATCCAGTCAGTATCGTTCAATATCGATCACTCATTTTCCTTACTTCCCTCATTCTTTCCATTTCTCACTCAGGGTGCATGCTATGTGTAACGTGTCATCCATACCAACGGCCAAACTGGCCTACTCTTCCGAATGTTGGTGATGGGATTTTACGTGTGTGCAAGATGTTATGCGTGCGTTCACACACGGAACCTCGGTTTATAGTCTCATTCGAAGGACTGTATGGGAAATGGAGTCAGAACCAATGTTAACTCCGAGGGAAAAATCCCCCTGTACCGAAACGCCCCGGCGGAGGTTCGAACCCCGCAACAGGATCACCAAGATTGCGAGTCAGGCGCTCTACCAACTGAGCTATTCCGGCTCCCGGAAGAGAAGAGTGCCAGTGACCTGGAAGTGCTGGGTGATGCAGATTAGAGCAGAATCAAGGCTCTGGAACATAATTTTCAATGTTTTCCTGGGTATGCCGTCTATGCCATAGAATGGGGTTGTATTACAGGAAGGGGTGATGTGTGTTAGGCTTTTTTTTCCCCAAAGATAAAGTCCGTTTACAAATATTGGATTAATGTTATAACAACCTGACACACTGAGCATGTCACAACAGATAATCAGGTGCAATGTGCTACCAAGCCGATTTTTGAATTGTACATACAAATAGTTTTAAAGAAACAAAGTCATGAAAGTAACGGCCCTTTAGGGCTGAAAGAGGAAATATGACCAATGTCAACAACTGGCTGCACACCAAAAATTAATGTGCCAAGGCCTTGCTTCAGGAGTCGTGTATTCATAGACTGGCGAACTCAAATAATTGTTTTGAGAACTTATTGTGTCTGAAAGTTGATTCTCCTCATTTCCTTTGTTATGGCCATCAAGGTACGAAATTAGGTGGTTCCAAGCAGACAGATTGAAATCAAAGGAATGGGACTGTTTGGGGGCTACCAATTGGGGCAAAGATTGGTTACGGGTGAGTGCAAAGGCCAGAAATGTGTTGTCAGCTAAGGGGAAGGTCATGTATTTGAAGGCTATGATTTCATTGGTCGAGCCCCCCCCCCCCCCCCCCCAAACAAGGGAAATAACTGGTGGGGAGTTTTTTGTTGTTGTTGTTGTTGTTGTTGTTGTTGCTGTCCCAACCTCTGCACCACCTCAAAGGCATTAAACCCATGCCGCTCATTCCGACACCCTGTCCACAGCTACAGCCCGGTCGTCCCCCCGCCGCAGCCCCAGCACCGGCAATCCACAGGGAGCAGTCAATGTCAAGTCGTCAAGAGGCAACCCACCGGAGGAGACACTGTACTGCTGCCGAGTCACTTCAATGGTGTTCAGTGGCGCCTGTTCTGATCTAACATACGCAGGACACCACCTACTAAGCCCCCTACTGACGACAATAATTGCTTAGTCGCGGAGCCGGCGTGAGTGAGCTCTCCCTCTGGAGGGCGCCACCACGTCTGTCCAACGACAGCCCCCATGGACTCGCCGATACCGGTGACCCCGACGGAACCAAACCAAGGCCACAGATGTGGAGAGAGGACATCAAAACTGAGGTCACCATGAGAGCAGGGCATGAAGGGCCACAGAATTTGAGACATTTCTTTTTTTATGCTGATCGATGAGAATGAGGATGATTAAGATGATGCTATGGATTTCCATTTCGGTCTGAGACTACATGACAGGGCTGTACTCTGCGCTTCCTTTCATAATATATCCCGGCGTCAACCAGGCCCGAGAGATACAGGCACCTGCAGTGTTGGTCAGGAAATTTGAGCAACACCCTCAGAAACGCATCCATTAAGTGGATGAAAGTTAAGTGGAGTTGTTCTTTTGATCAACAATCAGTTTAACATTAAACGTTGGCTCTACGGTAGGCCTCGAAACGCTTACGTGGATTGCATAATGTTCTAGTGCCAAATCCCAATTGTGGCGTGTGACCACACCATGAGAAAAGCTGTACAGGTCTCTGGACGCTCTGAGAAGGATGACCACCCATTTTTACCCTGAAGACCAGACCACAGGTGCGCAGGCGTTTCTTAAGAAAGAGACAAAGAATGAAAGAAACGGTAAATATTCATATACGTTTCGTAAACTCTGGGCAAAAGGATTGCAAATGACTAAGCATTGCGAACGACGCACTTTTTTACCTTGCCTGTCTACTCCATCCTCGAGGCTTTCACATTGTTGTCAATTATGAAAACTTGTTAACGTACGTGGATAGTGTATTTTTCATAGAAACTGTTCCGTGATATGGATGTTTTTGAAGATATACACATACCGAAGAAAAGGGGTTTTTGTTTTGGTTAAACAAAGAAAAAAAAACAAAACAACAAACCAAAAAAAGGAAAGTAAAAGAAAAAGAAAACAAGAAAAGGAAAGGAAGGAAGAAAGAAAAAAAAGCACTTGAGCACAGACAACCAACCTTGAAGCTCTTCCGCAGAAGCAAAGACTCACCTGGTGTCTTCTCTTTGCGCAAGGCTAAGTCTGCCACATGAAAAATGTTGCAGAAAATTCAAGCTTCTTTTTTCCCCCAGTAACGCGGCGGCAGTAGCCCTTCTGACACACGGATGGATGTACCTACCATACACCCCTGCCTGTATGTGAACGTCTTCAGACCTTAAGCTGACGTGTCCGAGGAAAACTGGCTTTGACCTGGATACACAAGGGCTTTCCACGTGCGAAGGTTCGGAGACAGATCACTGTGGCAACAGCACGTGGCGTCATAAAAGACGTCATAGGCTCTTTACGTCAGACGGCGGGGGCTTCTTGTGCTGACGTGTTTATTTGTCGCACGTCAGCGGATGTCGTTGTCAAAAGAAAGTGCAACGCGTATGGTTAAGCGTGTGTACAGACAGACGGACGAACAGAGAGGTAAACAGACTGATTTATTGATCTTAAATACCCAGGATTTTCAGCCGGAGCTTTGTCCTGTAATGTGTCCTTGTCATGCATAGGCTGTATCACTGAACAAGTTCCACGCATCGCTCACGCCCAACTGACAAATTCAGGTTCTAATAGGCTATTTGCAGGTAAATGCAGTACCGACAGATGACTTCACATTTGTGAAATGATAAAGCATTGAGGAGAGAGAGAGAGAGAGAGAGAGAGAGAGAGAGAGAGAGAGAGAGAGAGAGAGAGAGAGAGAGAGAGAGAGAGAGATTGCTTCAGGCAATGCAAACGAGCAAGCAAGCAAGCAAACAAACAAACAAAAACTCAAAACAGGAAAGAAACCATGAATTCGGTCCTTTATTTTATCAACCATCTGGTGCTTCGATCCTCCATTCTCCCTCCACAAGAAAAAGAGGAAGGTGATTTTTGACTAGCACCACATAAACTGCAGGCTATTCAACACAGTGTAGAAGAGGGAAATTGCTGGAAAAAGATGTGGAAGATATTTAATGTAACTCATGCCAGAGATGAGAAATAGACAGGATAATAATCTCTCCCACCTTCCCGCTCTTGTTGGAGTCCTGCGCACTCGCCCTGATCACAACCTACTTCCGGGCACCACTCTCACCATGCGACACCAGAAAATCGTTGAACTGGCTGGGCTGCCCTCTAAGATAACAACGCACACCGGCTTGATTTTGTCCGCTGTTCAGCAAGGGCGACACACTGTCTGCACATATTCTTTGCCCGTGCGCTAAATCACCACGTGTGTCATTCAAACGTGACAGTCAGACAGACAGACTAAAACCGATAGGAAGTGTGAATGCCTTCAAGATGTCTACTGGATCTTTAACTAGCAAAAGACGAAGTACTTATCTTCTCCTGTCTTAACCAGTCTTCACGTCAAAGCATGCATCAAAGAAAAGGAAAACAAGGTAGGACGAAAGAAGGAAGAAAAGAAGGGAAAAAAAAAAAAAAAAAACATTACCGAGTCTATGTGCGTCTTCCGAGTAACGGTCCCACACACACACACACACACACACACACACACACACACACCTCTCTCTCTCTCTCTCTCTCTCTCTCTCTCTCTCTCTCTCTCTCTCTCTCTCTCTCTCTCTCTCTCTCTCAAAATTGTCATTCACATAGGCTGCATGACCTCTGCGATTTATCACAGGGCAGCCGACCATATTTAACACATGACTTTATGTACGCAGTAAATATAACACAAATTCTTGTGTGCTTCTGTTGCATGCAGTAACGGTTCCTTTTTTTTTTTATTTTTTTTTTTTTTACTGACAACACTTCAGATCAATATGAATGCAATTTTACACTCATTGCACATCAGTCAGGCCAACATAGATTTATTTCATCATCACTAGCGTTACAGTTCACGAGGAATGAGATGTGTCAAGTATGATAGGTAAAGGATGAAAAAAAAAAAAGAAAAAAAGAAAGGCAGTTGCCTATTTTTAGACTGGTCAATTTCCAGAATGTTCACAAATAAAGGAAAAAGAAAAGGGAGAAAGGGGGAAGGGGGGGGGGGGGGGGGGGATATTACAACAGAAAGGAAGGAAAGAATGATCTTTTTTATGAAGAAAAACACGTGAGGCATATGACCTTAAAAATACTAACCATCACCATCATCTCTTCAAGCCCCCCCGAGAGAGAGTTATGATAACATCCCACCAGGAAACAGAAGACCAGTTTGTTCCACTGGAACCTGAAGAGAAATCAAACTCCTTATGTTCACGCAGGTTACGATGCCCAAGGCCATTAATCAGCAATTCGTTGACCTTCAGCCCACAGAGAGGCTGGATCACTCTGCCACATGTGATCCCGCTGAGAGAGAGAGAGAGAGAGAGAGAGAGAGAGAGAGAGGAGAGAGAGAGAGAGAGAGAGAGAGAGAATGGTATTTTCTCATTTATTCATCCATATGACTGAACAGAGCAACACAACAGAGCTGACCATTCACTTTGCTTTTGCAGATCAACATCTGTGTTCGAAACCGTGGGCCTGTAATATTAATCCCAACGAAGAACAAACAAAAAAAATAAAGCCAATACTTTCAGAAAACAGCAAAGGCCAAACAGATATTTTTTAAACAAATAATTATCTAACTATCCAAAAATTGAAAAAGAACAAACAAACAAACAAAAAAAAACCGGTCTACATTTGTGAACAGAGAGTATTGACCACTCGCATAGATTTGCCAAACCGAGGCTTGGAAATCCCCCACGGTAAAAATAGAGCGGTCTCCAATAAGGGAAAATGAGGGTCTTTCTGCAATTTCTAATCAGTCGACTCTTCGGAGATCGTTGAGCAGGTAAGTTAGTGTGCGTGTGTGTGTGTGTGTGTGTGTGTGTGTGTGTGTGTGTGTGTGTGTGTGTGTGTGTGTGTGATTTCAATTATCCCCGTACCCCCCCCCCCTTTTTTTTTTTTGTTTTGTTATTAGCTATTAAGATCGTGTGTGATGCATCAGTTCTTCTCCTCCACCTTTTTTGTTTTGTTTTGTTAGATTATCTGATATGATCTTGAACTAGCAATGCTCATAAATTACGCCATCAAAATTACAATGTCATGTCAAAAGAAAAATCATAAGGAACAGAATTCAAGCCTTTTTTTTCAAAACGTTTTTTTTTTCTTTTAAATTAATTAATTGATTTATTTATTTGTTTATCTATTTTTGTTGTTGTCATCTCATTCAAATTTTGGATATTGTTTTGCGATCTTGAAGTAGAAAAATGGTAATTGATTTGACACTGAAGACAACCATATTCCATATGCTTACTTTGCCAGAGAATGAATGTCGCGACAATAACGAAAAAAAAAAAAAAAAAAAAAAAAAAAGAAAAGAAAAGAAACCCGAAGTTTACTTCTAGGACACATATACGCGCTGTAAAAATAACGTCAACAACACCAGTGTCCGGAACGAGGTTTTAAATCGTGACATAAGCTGCATGGAACTTAGTTTACAATCCGGCAAGTAATCGAACAAAACAAACAAAACAAAAACAAACGAACAAACACCTCTGCGATTAGGAAAATAGCAAACTTTAGAAATAAGTCCCTATGCTGCTAGTTTTGTAGAGACTAGACATGCAGTAAACTCTGTGAAACTTTTATTTGACAATTGGTAACGATTCTAATTCCTATTGATTAGATTTTGATGATTGGACACGCACATGAAAAGAAATAGATAAACGAAAAGAGAACGTTAGAGTGTTTCAGGGTTTTTCTTCTTGTCTTTTGTGTGTGTGTGTGTGTGGGGTGTGGGGGGGGGGGGGGGGGGGGGGGGGGGGGGGGTTGGGGGGCGGTGGTAATAAATTACTTCATTTGCCAAATGAGAGTATTAACACTATCCAATGACATCAGCAACGTGATTCTTGATCGATTGACCACGACTGACTACATAATTACATGACATAACCCCAATGGAAAAAAATTGTTCTGCTCATGAATGTGAGAGATTCAGTTTTTTTTCATCAAAAGACATACGACCTATTCAACAAATAAATGAATAAATGAACAAGCAATGAACTGCTTACAAAATGAATGTATAAATAAATAAATGAATAAGTAGGATAATAGTTGGTATGTAATGAATAATACGTGCTTTTTTAAAAACAAAGTTCCGTTAATAAGGCGTAATTGTGGATGGATTAGTTCCTATGCGCTACACCAACTGACCATGCAAGTCGTAAAAACTAATATATATATTATTTTTAAAGTGAATTCTTAATTAGCACCTTTGTTCCGTGATCTTTTTTTCTTCTTCTTCTTTCTTCTTTTCTTTCTTCTTCTTCTTTCTCTCCTCCTCCTCCTCTCCTACTAAATTCTTCCTCCTTCTCCCAAATCCATCTCCTCTTCTAATTTTTCT